>CALNHX010010331.1:0-41236 GCA_940337035.1 Agriotes lineatus | reverse complement strand
CATTGAGTTCTGTCATAGCGCATTTTTTCTCAATTTTAATAGACATACGTTTCTGAAGTCAAAACCTACTGGGATGACGACTGTTTATGAACACCCGTTAGAAGCTAGATATTTGTATACATATACCAGAAACAAATGCACGTTTTGAGGTCTGCCCTACGTCACGAAATAAGCAAGGCCCGGTATTTCTACGTCATTACTAAAACAAAACATTTGAATATTTACCTGATGTTTTCTCATATTTTTAAGAGTTTAAACTTTCAGAAATCGCTATTTGCACTGGGCGAACATTTTGTGTAATTTGACAGATTGTGAAGATTTGAACTAACTCGTGTATTTGAACTACCGATTTAGAATTGCTGGCTATAGTAAAATTCAGATCAAACTTTAAAAATATAGTCAACTTCGGAACCTAACCTGAGAAAGAGCTTATGTTTTCCCATTGAGCTAGCGTAACAAATAAATTGCAATTGGATAAAGTAGACAGAGGGGCGTGCAACCATTTATTTGAGTAATTGAGGGTTACATTTCAATTTTAACCAGCCTAACTTTACCCACAGATAAACTTTAAGCAGGGCATCATATTAACTTATTAAATAGTACATTTATGGGCCTCCGAAACATATAGTAAAGTCAAATTCATCATTACAATATATATATATATTTCTGTGCTACAGGCTTTTCAGGCCCATGACTTAAAAATACAAAACATTAAGCGAAAATCTCAATTTACACATTTTTCTTAAACTACGTTTCCTCGATTTTCTTCACTATCTGTCTCCAGCAATTTCTGTCCTGTGCCTTCCGTTTCCAATTTTCAATTCCCATCATTCTAATGTCCGGTAACACAGAGTCTAACTACCTCTTCTTTGGTGGCCCTCTTCTTTTCTTTTCATCACTTCCTACCTCCAGAGCTTTCTTTGCATGTCGGTTTGTTGCCATACGACTCACATCGCTCAACCACCTTACCCTCTGGCCTTTTATGTACGCTGTAATGGACGGCTTCCCGTAGCATTTCCGTAATTCTCTATTAGTTCTTGTTCTCCAAATGTCGTTTTCCATTTTTTTCCTCCTAAAATTTTCCGCAATAACTTTTGCTCCCATATTTCCAGTTGTTTAGTCATTGTCCAGACTTCACATGCGTAAGTTACAGTGAGACGTACAATCGTTATATAAATTCTTAGTTTAACCGATCTCGAAATCGGTTTCGACTTTCATACTTTGCTCAGTGCAGCAAACGCTTTACTGCCTTTTGTTATTCGTTTCTCCACTTCTACGGTTTCGTCTATTTTACCTGTAAGTGTTACACCCAGATATTTCACTTTGTTCACCTTCTCAAAACTATATTCTCTTTTCTCTGTTTTAAATCTAATATGTTTGTCCGTTGTGCTGTCCTGTCTCATTTCCATGTATTTTGTTTTACCTTCATTTATCTCTAATCCGTATTCTCTCGCTGTATTCTCGAGCTTGCTAAATACCTTTTCCAATTCACTTCTTGATCTCGTGATCAACGCTACATCATCAGCGTATGTGACAATTTGGTAGCGACGCTGGTAAATTATTCCTTCCCCTTCAATGCCACACTCTCGTTTACTGCCTCCAAGACCAAATTAAATAATACAGTTGACAACGGATCATCCTGCTTTACCCCCTTGTTCCCTAAGTAGTTTTCTGATAGCTGACTGTCTATCAAGAGTCTATTATCAGTTCTAGTTAGCGCCATTTTAACCAAATTGACAATCTTCTTTGGGACTCCTAAACTTTTCGTTGCTTCATATAACTTAATTATTTCTATGGAGTCGTAGGCTTGTCGAAAATCAATTAGTAGCATATGCATTACCTGTTCATAGCTGTTATACTGTAGCATTTTTATAGTGAATATTTGGTCTGTGGCACCTCTTCCTTCCTTGAAACCCCCTTGATATTCATCTACCACTTGTTTTTGGAATATGTTTAGCTTGTTGCGTATAATGCGTGTCAACATATTGTACGCTACGTCCAATAACGATGTTCCTATGTAATTTTCGCATAAGCCCTTATACCCTTTCTTATAAATCAAATAGACCATTAAATTATTCCAGGCTGACGGCATTTGTTCGCTCCACCATACATTTCTAATTAAGCTGTACATTCTTTGTTGTAATACACTTCCACTATATTTAAGCAATTCTGCGGGAATTCCATTTTCACCGGCGCATTTCTTATTTTTTAGCTTACTTATTTCGCTTATCACCTCTTGTTCTGTTGGCTCTTCTATTTGCTGTTGCTCTCTATATTCTTCAGTTTCTGGGTCATCCTCCTTCACGGCTTCTTCTGGTTCAGCTCCCTTCCTCAATAATTTCCCATAGTACTCCCTAAATGTTTTCGGTTTACCCTGTGTATTTCCTACCATTTCTCTGTTTTTACTTCTTATGTATGTAATACTGTTAGTCTTTCCATCATTTCGTGCCTTCTTTGCTTCCTGGTAGAAGTTTTTAAAATCCTTGTTTACATACCTACTTCTCGATTTTTTCAAGTTTGCCTTCTAAGTATCTTCTTTTTCTTTATCTACATATTTGCTTTGCTTTCTTCTTTGCGTCCTCATAGTTTTTATTTGTTTTCTTCTGAAATCTAAAATACTTAAATTTATACAAATGTTAACAGAAACTGAATAAACTAAACACATACCAGGTTTTCTTTAAAGAAAAACAAATGTTTTGAATGTATTTTATGTTATTCTAATATAAAAAATTAAAATGTCTTTCCAATAAAAAAAAGAGGGTGCATTTCTGAAAAGCTCTGCATCTACCACTTTTAAGTAACGTAACTAGTAATTTATAAACTCTTAGAGTGAGTTTTTGCTAGTTCAGTAGTACAAAAGAGTACAAAATAGGATAAAATTTTCGCCATTTTCTATAAAAGGCAGACAAACATGATATTTTACCACCCGATCAGACGCAAACCTTTAAAAACCTTTCTAGATACCCCCAGAAAAGCTTTTGAGTAATATGTTCTGTTCGTTTTTTAGGGAAAATTCGTTTGCCAAGAGAAATACTATCCAGAAATAATCATTCAATATTTATTAAATCAAGTTTTCCAGAACAAGTTAACAGACGTTCATATTTGCATATCTTTAGCGTTCTGCTGGAGGTTCAATTCCAAGTATAAGTCCAGCAAGTGGTTCCGCCAAAGTTTGTGGAAGCATTACAGCTGTAAAAAAAACAATAAATATAGAGACATGTTACATAAACTGGCAACTCACCAATACAAATTGCAGCGATGAATAAACTGACGAATCTGCTCCACATGTTGGTACAAAATAATAACTATTGTAAATATTCCTCTTATATAGTTACTTAAATTTACCTACTTATCAATTGTTGCTTGAATTAAAGCGTATAGTTGTTGTTCGTCGCCAAATCCGGTTACTTGATATTTCATTCGCAATTCGTACTGGTTATAAAACCGAACACTCATAGAAGAATCTTAACATTTTATAGCTCCTTGTATGGCAAGGTACATAAACCTATTATCTGTGAAACGTTGATACCTTGAAGAGTTTTATTACATTTTATTGATAAACTTTTTTCTAAAAAACACTAGATAACCAAGATTTGTGTTTGAAATTCGATTATGCTGTTATTTTAGTAATTACAGATTATATTCATGTATGTCCTTAAAGAAACTAACATATATGTGCTCAGAGGTATCCAATTAAACTATCGGGGTGACCTAGAGCATTCCAAATATTTATATAGTGAATACGTTTAAAGCTAGTACAATCGAAGTAATCCCATCATTTGATAAAGCATGAAATTTTACATATGTTTCACCTTTCACATATGTTTAACATTAACGCATCTTCTCTTAAATCCTGTCCCAGCCAGATTATTATAAGGCAAGAACGTTATTACTAGTTTTCCAATACAACTCTCAGCTATTTGGCCAACGACATATTTGACTATCTTTCTTTGAGACAATCTGTAGTAATACAAAGTTCTCTCCATTTATAGTTCATAAGTTCTTTTTCTTCTAGCACTTTCTTCTTTACGTAGTTTCATTCATTTTGTATGAAAAACTCTTCGTCATCGTCAGAGAAATTCTGTAGCTCCATCTTACACTCGTTATCACCATGTACTTTTCCACTATGTGCTTGTATTGCATACAAGAAGCTAGATATTTGTAGTTTTAAACCCACTGATGATATTTTCTTTCAAAATACATTAGTCTAGTTTTCCCCATGCATACTTTAAAGTCTGCTAAAATGGCTCTCAATTGTTCTTTACTCCAGCAAAATGTGCTAGATTTAAAGGTCCGAGTTCGAAGGTACACAGACAAAGTTAACTTGACTCGCAAAAAGTTGTCTTGCCAAGTTATCCTCACTTAATAACCTGGGACCAGATGGCGTGTTACGTGCTCAGGAAAGCTCTTCCAATCCGATCCACAAAAGTGGCCGAGTCGAACCACTCATGTGAGGTTCGACTTTAGTGACTTTCAGTTCAAATCGTCCATACATTCTCTACTTTGTACACAACGTACAGTGCAATCAATACACTGGTGGTATTGAAGCACATATCGAAATATTAGATTCAGAACGTTGCATTGCCCTCCTTGGATAGTTTACTTCCACCATACACATTTTGTAGGTCTGGGGGAATTGTATTTATTTGGCATATAACAAGAGTGCTTAGTTGTAGAGTGTTTCCAGAGATTTCAATAAACTGAGTTTTCTTTTTCTTCTTCTTCTTCTTCTTCGTCTTCAGCCTGTAGACGTCCACTCCTGAACATAGGCTTCTTCCATTAGTTTGCACGTTGATCTTTGCTGGGCGGTCAGCATCCTGAGCAAACTGAGTTTAAATAGTATAAAATAAAATTTTAAGTTCAGCGTAAATATTTATTAAATTTGTGTCATTGAGCACATATTTAGATAGATTTGAAATCAAACGATTAATACTTATCGCATCTTGCCCTACTGCGCAAAAATATAGTTAGATTAAGCTTGAAATGTTAAAAATTCAGCAAGCGATTCCTGGTGTAATCAAAATTGTGAGTTAGATTGTATACAGTGACGTCACATAGGGTGCATATAATTTTAAATTGTTATGTCCAGGCGCACTTTTATTGCTGTATTTTGTCAGTGTTTAATAGACCGACTGAAATAATTTCACTGGTGTGCTTTCTTGGTAGTTTAAAGCGACTTGCAAAAAGTGTTTAAAACAGAGCAAGATTGAAGTTGAATATTATTTCAGGTCAAGTGTTAAAAGTAAGTTTTTTATCCACAGGATCTGATAATGTACCCCCTGGACAAATCTTGTTGATTTATGTTGCGTAGTCTGAGTAGATCCACAGCTGTGTATCATGGAATATGGGCTTGCTGGCGCTTCTGTATTTAATTTAACATCAACCAACTTTTATTTTGGGCTAGTGCATACCCACATACTTCGTATACTCGAAGTGACTGCAATTAAGGTGAAGCAATTTATTGTTGAAAGGTTGTGCGATTTTGTGTGCATTTTTGTTCGTGGAGCCTTAATATTGGTTATTAAACACTGCCTTATTTGCCACTTTGCGCTGTAGCAAATTTGGCGCTGCAATGTGAAACGGTTGCCTGTTGTCAACTCGTAATTACCCTTTTGATCTTTTCGAATCTGTAGTTTCTAACTGCGTTGAGTGTTATTGTTCTTGATTTTATAACTTACTAAAACATACAAACTTTTCACATGTGCTTATGCCAAATTTGAACAGATTGCACCTTCATGTATAGGAAAATATGGGAAAAGGAGGATATAACTTTGCCATTATTAAATTGGCAGTATTTGACACCCCAAACATGATGTAAAATTTGTATACATATACTCTTTCGAGGCACCTTAAATAGATAAGTTTAAATGATGTACTACTTTATAGAAGCATTAACATTAGTTAATAATATTTTGAAGAAAAAGCTAAAGTCCCGATTGAATAAAATTTGAAGTCAAAAATTTTGAAATTTAGTAGAAGCCATATACCTGAAACGACTAATGGGAAATTTAAGAGCACCAAATAGTTTTTTTTTATAATCCCTTAATCTGCATCTTCTTTCACAGGGTGCTTACCCCTGTTGCCGATAACAATTATTATAGCCCATTGTTCTGTAACAATAATAATTGTAGGTACTAAGAAATAAGTAATAAATATTTGTATTCGCTGACATGCGTCATAAAAATAACTACTTATATAGGCACGGTAGGTACTGTAACTGTTACTGCTGTGAAAATAATCATGTCACCAAGAGTAAACTTCCTCGTCGCCGCAGCCTATCTCAGTAAGTTTCATAATTCACAATATATTTTACATCAAAATTTCATAACATTTAGTATTTATTCTTCAACTAACTTTTTTCTGTAATAGATATTTTATCTTTTCTCTTGCAGCTGTAATGGTCGCAGGTGCGTTGGCTGAGCCACTATTTTCAACAATTCAAGTTCAACCTCCAGCAGAATAATGTTTAAACTAACATGGAAGTTTAAGTTGCTAGCATCATGTAGAAATGACATTGAATAAAAATTTATCAAAATATTGTTCGATAATTTTAATAGCTTAATTCTTCACACTAATCGCTAGGCCTTCCAATTTTTCGTTTTTATTTAGTGCGTACCTAAGCTTAGAAAGAATGGGTTCAATCATCGGTACAGCGAATATTGCAACTTGAAAGTGATACAGTAAGAAAATTACAAACTAAAACACACTTTGCTCCCGCGGTGCATACAATAATGTGATTGGACGAACGGGTGGAATTTTATTGTAAAAAACGAAATAGAAAAACTAAATAATAGTAATTGACTTCAAAGCTTTTGTGGTTTATTTCGAAATTATCTAAATACCTTTATCTTTAGTTGTCGGTTTGACGTTCCTTTTTCATTTAAGTATTACTGTTTGACGTTGAGATTGTGAATTTGCAGTTCATAAATAATAGTAGTTATTCAGTAATTGCAATATGAACGAAACGTGTGATGTACCACTAAGAGAGATACTATGCAAGGATATGGAAAAACAAGCAGCGAGTATAGTTTTAGAAGTCTGACATAATGGAAAATGTAGGTTTGTTATGTTTGCACTGTTCTTTGGTTGCCATAGTAACTTTAAGTCCCATGGCCATAAACACGTGCTTTACTCTCTGTTTTGAGGCAATACATATTGTTCTATTCCCATTAGTATTCAAACTGAGTTTAAATAGTATAAAATGAAATTTTAAGTTTAGCGTAAATATTTATTAAATTTGTGTCATTGAGCACATATTTAGAAAGATTTGAAATCAAACGATTAATACTTATGGCATCTTGTCCTACTGCGCAAAAATACAGTAAGATTAAGGTTGAAAGGTTGAAAATTCAGCAGGCGATTCCTGATGTAATAAAAAATTGTGAGTTAGATTGTATACAGTGACGTGACTTAGGGTGCAGATAATTTTAAATTGTTATGCCCAGGCGCACTTTTATCGCTGTATTTTGTAAGTGTTTAATAGACCGACCGAAATAATTTCACTGGTGTGCTTTCTTGGTATATTAAAGCGACTCACAAAAGGTATTCAAAAACGAGCAAGATTGAAGTTGAAAGGTTTTTCGGGCAAAATGTTAAAAGTAAGTTCCTTATCTGCAGGATCTGACAATGTTCCCTCAGGACAAGCCTTGTTGATTTACGTTGCGTGGGCTGAGTAGATCGACAGCAGTGTTAGGTATCATTGAATATGGGCTTCCTGCTGCTTTGGTATTCAATTTAACCCACATACTTCTTACACTCGACCTGCCTGCAAGTGAGACTAAGCAATTTATTGTAGCAGGGTTGTTTGATTTTGTGTGCATTTTTGTCGTGGATCCGTAGTATTGGTTTGTTAAATACTGTCTTAATTGCCACCTTGCTCTGTAACAAATTTGGCGCTGCAGTGTGAAGCGGTTGCCTGTTGGTTATTAACATTATCGTCAAGTCGTAATTAATTAAGTTTGATCTTTTCGAATCCGCAGTTTCTAATTACGTTGATTGTTATTGTTCTTGATTTCACAACTTACTAAAACACACAAACTTTTCACAAGTGCTTATACCAAATTTGAACAAATTGCACGTTTATTTCTGGGAAAATATGGATATAACTATGCCATCATTAAATTGGTAGTATTTGATACCCCAAACATGATGTAAAATGTTTTATACATATACCCTTTCGAGGCACCTTAAATAGATAAGTTTAGCGCTGTACTACTTTATAAAGGCATTAACATCAGTTAATAATATTTTGAAGAAAAAGCTAAAGTCCCAATTGAATGAAATATGAATTCAAAAATTTAGGAGAAACCATATTCCTGAAACGACTAATTGGAACTTTAAGAGCACCAAATATTTTTTATAATCCCTTAATCTGCATCCTCTTTCACAAGGTGCTTACTCCTTTTGCCGATAACAATTATTATAACCCATTGTTCTATAACCATAATAATTGTAAGTTTTAAAAAATGCGTAATAAATATTTGTATTCGAGGACATGCGTTATAAAAATAATTACTTATATAAGTACGATAGGTACGGTAACTGTTACTACAGTCAAAATAATCATGTCACCAAGATTAAACTTCCTCGTCTCCGCAGCATGTCTCAGTAAGTTTCATAATTCACACTATATTTTATCGCAAAATTTCATAAAATTTAGTATACATTTTTCAACTAAATTTCTTCTGTAATAGATATTTTATTTTTTTCTCTTGTAGCTGTAATGGTTGCAAGTGCGTTGGCTGAGCCACTATTATCAATAATCCATGTTGAGTTTCAACCTCCAGCAGAATAATGTTTAAACTAACATGGAAGTCTGAGTTGGTAGCATAATGTAGAAACTACATTGAATAAAAATTGATCGAAAAATTGTTGGATAATTATTCCCATTAGTATTGTCGCAATGAAATATTAAAATGAGGAGGATCTTTGCAGAAACTTATCCAGTCCAAAAGAATCTCTCAAAATAATCCTGTCAAAGTATTTTGCAGAAATTCAAGCAAAATAGATGTTATTAACCTGTTTTCTATAGCAAAAGGGCACAGGGATCGATATCTAATAATATGCCAAAGCACTCTATCCATCAGGCACACGTACGTTTAAAATATGTCGAAAAGGCGTTTACATAGTTAAAATAACCTTATTCGTTATAAAACGTTAAACTTTAGTCCAATAGTCAATACCATTTTCTCAACCTGAATTACACATTGATTTTTAGTAATTTATTTTACTGTTTATCTAATTATTCCATTTATTAAACTTGTTATCTGTAACATTTATTGAGCGTGTTTATATGAAGCCGATATGTCGTTGATATTAAAAGCTTTTTACACCAGCAGTTAATGTAAAACGTAGATTTTACTTTTATAACAATACGAAAATGTTTCATTTCCCATATTATGTTAAAATATCGTTAATAGTAATCGTCTTTGAGATTATTACTCCGCTTTTAACGTAGATATAATGTTGTTACAACAACGTGATAATAACGTTTTCATTACGTTTTCATGTCGTTGATTTTAAGTGTATTTTAAAAGAGCGTTTAATGTTAAACGTTGACATAACGTTCACAAAAACACGAAAGTTGTACCCTTCTTCAACGAGCCTATCACGTGTAAGGTCATTGCTCACATGACAGTGCCGACCAATTAAAACGCGTTATGTTACTACACCACAGTGGAATGTTACAATATACTGACAAGCAGTTCTCTCCCTTTGTTTGGCGATCTGGATTCACTGTTTAGGTCACCATTTGTGTCCCTGATAAAATCGGAAAATCTGTAAGTCAGAACGTTGTGTGTTTGTTATTCCAGTTTGACAAAAGGCTAGCAAAATTGTGTTAGACCGTTAGAGGAATATAAGATAGGTAGAACATCGCGTGTTCCACTAAGCTTATTTTTTCCCATTTGGTACAACGGCGGTTGACCTTGACTGGAACTACATAGTATTACTTATGGAATGCAGTCGCCGCTTTAATCAGTTGGGCTGGGCACAATAAACATTATTCAGAAGAAAAGTATCCTTCTTCTGTAATTAATACTTGACTTAAAATTAAATATCCATTTTGCATCCATTAAACGGTCGTTTCAACGTAAAAAGCAAGTTGAAGTTGTGATTGAAACGTAACGTGCTTATAACGTTAACGCTTAACTAAACAATAACGTTAATAAAACTTCGTTTTAACGTATAAAGCACCTATATTTTCTGTTGAAAAAGCAACGACGTTACAACGTTAACATATCAGTAAAAACTGTGCAATAACATGACGTTCAAAAGACGTCTACTTGGCAACAAAACATAAAAAACACGTTAAATATACTGCTTCACAAATGAACTGGACCAGTTGCATATATTTGAGCAATTTTTAAAAATATTTTTTAAAAGGTAAGTCATAGCGGTTTTGACAACCTTTCAGGATTGTGTCACTATAAAAAGCATTCCTTTTCATAATTTGGTTTAAATAAAACAAGGCCCATTAATAAAATGTTATCATTTGAAGATTTAGAATTTTGCCCAAATGTTGATAGCATATTGCATACAAAATATGCCAAATCGTTGCCAAACATTTTTAAACGTTCCGAGGAGACCCAAAAAACTGTTAATTGCTCTTTTTTTGTTCTTGCTTTTATTTTTGTGAATATAGTTTTTTTTATAATTTTATTATTTTTAAGTTTTATTAATATGATTTTGTTAATTCTTCAGTTGATATTTGAGGATAGTGCTATTAAATGTGCTTAATATGACTATACTATAAAACAAAAACTTTTATATATTTTTTTTATGACGTAATGTAACAAATACAATACTTATGGGTAATCCAGTTCATTTGTGGAGCAGTATAGTTGGTAACATAACCGTCATATTTGGTCATGACTTCAATGTTAATAGATCGTCATAGGCTAACGTAGAATCAACCACGTAACGTTGAAAAACTGGTTGATTTTTGCGAGACTTTGACGTTAATATAACACTTAATCCAAAGTTATGTTACAACGTTAGTTCAACGTGTGTGTGCACATTTGGTAGTATCGTATGTGGAGCTGTATAAGCCCATTGACATATGTGAACATTAAAAATACCTTGTTTGCCGAATTGCTTAATAATTTTATATTAAAGTTTGCAACTAATTTTAAATTTCAAAGTGACCACCAAAAAGCAAAGAGTCTTTAATGCAATAAGATGCCCAGATAAAGAGATAACTCATAGACTCAAATGAAATACTGTTGATCACTGTATATTCTGAAACAAAAGTCGCTTAAAAGCTAGGTCATGAGGTTCGTAGTAACCAAGAACACAACCAGCTTTATGGTAGCAATAGATATAATAAGCAGAAATATAATCTCAAGTACAAACAGCTTTAAAAAATTTAGATATCAACCCTCCGCGGAGCTCCGTTCGAAGGGTGGTTTGAAAATTGTACGGTCTCACGGATTGGGCTTTATAGGCCCAATTTATTTATTTTTATTTTGTCTAAAGTAACGATCATAGTAAACTAGAAACCTATAATGATTATAAAAGCAAAAAACGACAATGAAAGTACCTGCGTTACACAAAATACCGACTTTCAGTCACCCATTAATATTTATTGGCGTAGTATTGGCAGCACGTTTGTGCAGCACATGTTGCAAACAAATGCACTAACTGTAGTTTTTGCAGTGATAACGGAATCTTAAATTCTTGCAATATTTGCAATATTTTCGTCGTCTGGCTGTTGAGGTTTGGGATTATTCTATTGCGGTTACCCCTGAATTACGTTCTTGTATTTTAAGGTCGATTTTATAAAAGAGGGGAATCTTCCGAGCTCTATTTATACAACAAAATAGTACTTATATATGATATAGTATACAAATTACCTAGTTTCCAGTAGAAAAGAAACCTGACATAAAAAATTTAAAAAATTATTTACTACAATAACACGAATCCACGTGTTGGGCCTCACTAGTACGGGTAAAGTAAAGGTTTAAAAAGTGACAAAATTCGTTCATTTATAAAACCTGGTTTGTAACTTCGTCTTGGTAGTACGTTTGAAAATCCGAAGCGTCCCCAAATTTGGGGGGGGGGGGCGCGGTATTTGGGGAGAGGTGAATTTAAAGCATTGAAATTAAAGAAATAATTCGAGTGAAGTATCATTTCCTACATATTTCTGCAAGATGACTCGACTGAAAGCACTTTGAGATGGACTGAATCACTCCTCATCAGGATATGATAGTAGAAAAAACGCATAAATTATACACTTAATGCTGCCTAAATATAAATTTATTTCCGAATATCATTAACGCTCATTTATCATCTTTATTATCACTCTTAACTTTTTCCTCCACACTTCCATCATAAGTTTCATCTTCAGCTTCGTCAGGTTCATCAGAGTCTAGGTTGAGGTCAGAGTTGATTTCTGTATTGCTGTAGGTCCCGCATTCACAAGCTTTGTAGGTCGTTGTGCATCTGATACCACTCTTGGCGCAACTGCACTTTTGAGTGCTTTGCATGTGCAAAAACCCAATTTGAGAATTGCGTAAGGTATAGGTTCTAAAGTTGTTTTGACAGTGCAGTGCAGTTCACCAGCTCAAAATATCGTGACTTCAAACTGGACATGGGTTGTCATTAGGTTGCTATGGAAGTTTTACGTTACAGTATATCCTGAAACGTTGTGCAAACACTTCCTATACCACCAGCAGTAGTGTCCGGTGCTCTATGGGGGTGTACGCTTGTTACGTATCTGTACGATCTGCAACATCGCCTGTACTGTCTTACAATAATTAAGATTTGGAAAAAAACTATTTATACAAGTCACCGTGCAGCTGTGGTATTATTTGTGGTAGATTCCGCAACATAAAATTATAAACTTTACCAAATCCATCTTCGACTGTAAGCTGCGGTCCGACACCTGAGAATTTCGAGCGTCGATACCGGACTAGTTAAGCTGCAGAAGCCAGAAATTGCCAATCCAACAGGACAAGGGAGCGTGTACGAGCATCCTAGAGCAAGATTCGCTGCCAGGGGAGCGACCGCAAGCGAAGAAATCCAACGGCGTCATCTTGCACCAGCTCCAAAGCGAAAATTGGCCAGATCTGAGGTAGGATTTCGCATGTTTCTTAAGTGTTCGGGAGCCGGGAAAGTTAGTGAACTGCTAGAATACACTATGAGGAAGAAATTCATCGCATTTCCAAGCGTCCAGTATTGTCCCGCTTTGAATAATTTGCATGGTGTCACTAGAATTTGCGGTTCTTGCAAGAATTGCGAGCCATTACAGGAAGTCCAAGACAAATGAATTGCGAGCGTCGCATGACGTCATCTCTGAAATAAAATCGAATTAGTTTTGCGCCAATTTACGTAATGTTTTCTCTCAGAATTTCACTGTTTAATATTCAAATAAACGGTATTTTTCACATACGACGTTCTGTGTCCAAATGTCAAGTTGTGAGGTTTTGAATAATTGGAGCGTGTAGATCGAATGTACTAGAATCGCGCATGTGAGCTACGTTGAATCAAATTTTCTGAACATAATTTCAAAAGCTCGGGTCTGAACCCACCTGAGAAAAGTTTTGTGTTTTGCTGGAGCTAACCTAAATTAATATTGCAGTTCAATAAAATATAGAAAGGGACAAATAACCATTTTATTTGAAAAGTAATAAATACATTTTATTTTAGTAAACCTAAAATACTGACAGGCAAAGTTTAACACATTAAAAATGACTCTGAGCAATGGTGGTAATTTGCCCTTATTTAATTATTTAATATGTGCATTAAACACTTTATTAATAAAAGGCATTATTCCATTTCAATATATGCCGCTTTTCCTTGTGAAACTGGTTTTGCAAACAAGCATCTGCTAGGACTTTGCTTATCACGCGACGTGGCCCCACGAGTAGTTAGAAATTAACCAACCTCTTGAGAATTTGGTGCCCATTTCTTGTGCTCAACAGAATAATTACGTTAGATGCATGTTTTTCCATAACTGCTGCCATAAAAATCAGACGTTTGCCTTCACACAATACCAGCGGTTATACGAGGGTGGCACGTATAATTTCTGCAAACTAATAAATCAAGTGCACCATGGATATCAAACTTGCCATGAAACAAATGTTTGTTGTTTTCTAGTTTGACAGTTCAAATTCAATTTTGATCATTGCAACAGTCGTTATACAAATTAATTTTTAAATAAGTGTTGTGCAGCAAAAATAAATTTAACGAGAGAAAAGTTTAGAACCATGATTTACTAGAAAGAAATCTTTGGACAACTTCGTGGTGCATTTGGTGGTACGAGTCTTCGCAGAGGACTGTTTATAGCTGGTTTAATTAATTTAAATTAGAACGAGTTTCACTCAGCTAAGATTTTCGCGAAGGTGAGAAATTTTTAGAAGTTACCGAAACAAAAATAGACGTCGTGGAAAGAATGACTCCAGAAACAATCGAGGCACATATAGAATTTATTGGACTACCTTGAGATTTTCATGACTACAACAAACAAGATTTTTGCATAATCATTTGGGTGTCAGAAAAATTTGTTGTTGGTGGATACCACACAGTTTAACAGAAGCACAAAAACGACAGCGTCTAGAATGGTTTAAGAAAACTATTAAGAAATATGGTTAAGGTAGGTCTGAAGCAGTTTACAACATCATAACTGGTGACGAAAGCTGGATATATGCATTTGAACCCGAATCTAAGCGGCAGTCTGCACAATGGGTGTTTCCAACAGATTCCAATCCAGTTAAAATGAAGCGATCTTGAAGTGACGGTAAGAAAATGATTGCTTATTTTTTTCAAAATCAGGGCCTATCACAACTGTCGTGCTGGAAAATAAACGTACGGTTACAGCAGAATGGTACACAACAGTATGCCTGCCAAACGTTAATCAAAAACCTCGTTTACGGCGCTCAAGAAGTGAGATCGTTGTGCACCATGACAGTGTTTAAAGTTATACCGCACATCAAACAAAGGATTTTTTAGAGGCTTTCGTGTTAAAATTCCTAAGTCATCCTCCATGCAGTCCCGACCTAGTACCTTCCAATTACTTTCTATTTCTTAGATTACAGGATAAAGTGCGTGGTGTTGATTTGAAATTCCCGAAGATGCTGTGGAAAGCTTTCAAAATCTTGTTTCTCAAGTGACTCAAGAAGAGTGTAATTTATGTTTTGAAAATTGGTTTTATCGAAACCATAATTGTACAGAGTTTAACGACGAATATTTTGAAAAACAGTAATAAAAATAATTGTTGGCTACAAAACATTGTTTTATTGGATTGCAGACATTTGCGGTGCTACCCTCGTATACCAAATTCTAACAAAATTGACCGCATATTTCTTAAAAGGAAATCAGGAAAAATTATTCAATAGTAGCAATATCAATAGTCCGATATATTTTTATTTTAACCACATGGTTACAATTTAAGTAAGTTGAATTCTGGATGTACAATTTTTACTTTGCTGGCGGTGTCCAAAAGTCAGGAATCTCATCCATAAGCGGTTCTGACAGAGTTTGCTGAAGCAAGACAACTAAAAAACCAACAAGACATTTATTAAAACTCAAGGAGGAACAAGATCTTGGATTGGCTTACCTAGACAAACCATAGGAACTAGGAAAGTTGAGAGTCTGGTCAACATTATTACAGCTTCTGTAGTGGTACCCACGATTTTGGACTTGTAATGTGAAACATGTACTAGTATTTGATTTTTTGTTTATCACATTCCCATTCAAAATTAGTTCTGGTTGTAATAACTGAAATAAAATAATTTATTGTTCTTCTAAAAAAGGTTATTGTTGCTAGCAGAAAGATGTTGCTAATTTCAGTGAGCCGTTTAGTTTCGACAACTGCGTAACTATAAAATACGGTTGTTATTTGGAAATACTAACATAAAATCAAGATTGCTCAACAAGTACGTATACTAAATAAGATTACAATTTTCGTAGTTTCATAGTAAAAAGTTAATAATTGTTTATGTGTTCTCAAAATATACAGGCTGTTCCAGAAATAAGTTCACAAAAAAGCCAATTAGTTAACACGTTTTCTGAAATATAATAGTCGGCTTATGCATTGCCGCACTTAAAATTATTGAAATCTTACCTAAAAAATGTTGTTCTCCACTGTTTTTTACATTACTGTTGTTGACCTGTTAAATGTTGCTGAAAGTAATGTTGGTAACCACAGCAACATTACGAAAATCTTATCACTTTTGAACGTATTTTCTTAGCAACTATACCTTTCTAAATGTCGCCTCGTCTGGGTCGATGTTCAGAACAAAAAAATAAGTTTCTGGGGCAATCCTCACCTTCAAGATGCTACAGCTTTTTGTGCACTTATTTCTAGGACACCCTGTATAGGGTTTTAATTACAACTACACTCATGCGTTAAACTTGTGCTTGATATTTCAAAATTACCCGTACCAAGAAATACATTACTAGTTGATGTGTAGAGCTTCCTTCTATTCTTAAATTGTACATTGTACTACTACCAAATTGTACCAAATCTATACAAAAGAATCCTTTTTACTAGCTGTAGAGGTAATAGTCAAAACAATTGCATTTCTCTTCATTCAAGTTAATATAAAATGGGTGTAAATGTTAATATCATAATTTAGTCTCCATGTGTTTGTAGTTAATTGCCATGCTTCCCTTCCAAACAAATCTTCCACAGCACCATCAGATTACATAACCTACCCCAGACTAATTTTCCTAAGTAACTAATAACCCCATAAATAACATGCGGTCCAAATCGCGAAATCAAACACGAGAGGGTCGGCATCAAAGGACATCTCCATTTAGCTCATGGAGTAGCCGCATAAGCCAATATTCTAAAGAAGATTAAGAGCGTATCCACCCAGGTGATGCGATGGGGCGCATTTATTGTCGATTTCCATGCAGCTGTCATCAAGAGATGGTTACTACACGAGCGTCGATAGGGGTCGCCGATCCGTGGGGCTGAAATGGTGTACGTAGGGAACAAGCAAAGTCGGCTCAGAACACGTCGGATTATGGTATTAGCGGTAAATGCGGTCAAACCACCATCGTTTACAGCTTCGCAGGTCGTTCTGGCCCCCTTTGAGCTGAGGTTCCCAAGCTCTGATGGGTTTTGGTCTAAAATGTGACTAATTGAGGAGCATTTTTGTTAGACTTTGTTTTATTGTGATTCAGTAGATTTTCATTCTAGTTTATCTGTGGAAACAAATGCAGATTGTGTATACTACCGTTTGATCAGGAGACTAATAATATATATTTCAAAATTTTAATGTGACATTTTTTATCTGTTATTTTTAATGTTTGTGATTTTTTTTTGTATAAAAAAGTACATTAAGTCTAATCCGCATTTCGTTACTAAGAATAATATTTGATTTGTAAATAGCACTTAAAATCGATTCGGGTTCTGTCTTCCCTGAAGAAACTTAGTAAAAAAATGTATGAAATGTAAGAAAAGGTGTTATTATTAATTGAAAAACTGCTTTATTGGCTCCAGAAATTAAAAAAATGAAAATAACCTACTGTCGAACTATATCTAATAACAAAGTAACAACATGACAAGAAATGCAATTGCTGTAAACCGATAAAACACTATCTTAATTTCTGTATCATCGTCTATACACGTGCAGTTCTCCTCTTGTTTGCCAGGTACAGGTACAGTATACTTTTATATACCGGGTGCTGACTTGCGCGACGCACCATAGGAAATTACATAGTAAATTCTTTATGTTCAATTATTTGCTCCCCTAATTATTTTAGAGTTAAAGTGTAAATACATTTTTTGTAGAGAAAAAAATACTGAATCCATTCATACTGTTGCTAACAATTTTTCATTTTCCGGAACCGAAGGAATACAAAAAACAAACTAGCATTTTCACAAAAATCAGTGATGCCGTGGAATTATTGAAACAAGCCAATGCCAACACAAATGCGTGCGGCGCGACGATATGTGCTGTTTGTTTGTTTGTCGTTGATATTTGACGTTTATACTAATTCATTATTAATTATGTTCTGCTTAATATATCTAAGGTATTTTTTTTATACCTAGACCTTGCCCATAACAAAAATGGTTTTACGAGTATGGTGGACGTTCGTTAAGTAAGCTCCTTGTTTATTGTAAAATATCCGTATCGGCAAATTCCAAACAGTACAATCATTAATAGACTGATACATTAAGTTTAAAACTGCAAGCACGTTATTAAATAATTGTAGGTGCAATAATGAGGTTCAGAACTTACACCAAAACGAGAAAAACGACAATACGTTCAATCTTTTGACGGCAGTGACTGGATGATCGCCCCGCACGCACTTGCGTTGGCATTGGGTTGTTTCAATAATTCCATGGCATCACTGATTTTTGTAAAAATGCTAGTTTCATTTTTTGCATTCCTTCGGTTCTGGAAAATGAAAAATTGTTAGCAACAGTATGAATGGATGCAGTATTTTTTTCTCTACAAAAAATGTATTTACACTTTAGCTCTAAAATAATTAGGGGAGCAAATAATTGAACATAAAGAATTTACTATGCAAATTCCTATGGTGCGTCGCGCAAGTAAAACAATTCCAAGAAACGCCCCTTCCATGACGATTCTTCGGCTCACTTTTCAAGTTGTTTTATTTCAAATTGATTTAGTTGGAATTACGGAGTGGTTCCTTTTATTGTCTCAGTATTATTAGGAACACGAAAATATTTTTACTCCTAATCGCCTTTGATTTTTCAAAATATTTACAGCCACTCTTATAAAGACCACTGATAATAATAATAATAATAAAGAAATTTATTATCCAACTTAAGAATGTATCTAGATATTACAAAATGAAAAAAAATATATAAATCGGATAATTGGAGAAAGTTCAGTAACGGTCGACGTTGCTGTTCTTCCACTTCCCCAGAATCTGACGTTAACTTTAATTCGCTGTTAAAATGAACTAAAGCCCATCTAAATTTGTTTCCATCCATTAAGTCTTCAGCCCGTAGGCTGGTTTGTCACAGCTAACCATTCTTGGCGGTTCATTGTTTTTCTTTTAAGCCCTTCATAAGTGTTACACACCGCATCTTCCATAATTTGTTTGATATACTGGAGTATTTCCTCGAGCATTTCTTTCTTCTATTTCTCCTTCTATTATGGTCTTCATTAATCCATCTCGTCTAAGTATGTGCCCTATCAGCTGATCTCGCCTCTTCTTTATGTGTTTCCACAGTCGTCTTTTTTCTTCAGCCCTTCGAAAAACTTGGTCCTTTGTTGTTCTATCGATCCAGCTAATTCTCATCATTCTTTTATAGCACCATACTTCGAATGCTTCTAATCGTCTCTTTTCAGCTTTTCCCACGGTCCATGCTTCACATCCATATAGTGCCACGCTCCAGATATATGTTTTTATTAATTGTTTTTTATTGTTATTGATATGCTGTTTCATGTTAGTAAGTTCTTCTTGTCAAAGAAGGCTTTTTTTGCTTGTTTACTAATCAATAAAATGTCATAAGCCCTAACGTTTTGATGCGCTTTTGTTTATTTTAACAGCGAATTAAAGTTAACATCAGATTAGTAACCTTTACAAAACTGGCTGTTAGTGTCACAACTTTCACTTCTTTTATTTATAAAATATAAAAGTAATAATTTGCATAGCTCAGGTTTTATCACTGGCGAAAATGAAACCTAAAAGATACACAGTAAATATCAGAAATGGGACAGAATAATATAGTATCTTTATAACCCCGGAGAAACCCGTTGAATTCGAATGCGCCCATGGCGCAGTCGTTCTAGCGGCAAACTATCTCTATTCTTTCAGCATAAGCCAAACGTCAACCTCATTACAAATTATGACAAGGGTATACTTATTTTTCCTGATGTGAGCCTGTCAATTACAAATAACATAACAATAACGAATAACATTCTCCATTTCTAATTGAATTACAAACTGCAAGGCAACAGTTTGGACGAAAAGGGTGCACCAAAATGTACATATTAAAAAACAAATTTATCAATAATTCATATCATATAAATTGTCATGACTTATAAACAATTTAGGTACAGATTCAGCAGTCAAGAAATTGTAGGAAGTAGTCAAGAGTACTATAAAGTTCCTGTAAATCTAGAATTAAGTAGACAAAAACCAATACAAAATAAATTTCAAAACTTACAACAACGTCCTGGATTATATTTTATTTTGTATTTTGCGATCAAAAATTAAAAACCAAAAACCAAGTGATGTAATAAATATATACTCGCGCATGTTCCAATAACAATATAAAGAACAATCAAAGGCAGTTCTGCTCTTTGGTCAAAACAAAGAAGTGTTCTGGTCCTAAAATAGTATTTTTTTAATATCCGATAACCCCAATAACTGTGCGAACGTTTTCCGCTGTTTTTTAAATCAGTATATGAAAATAACACACAATAAAATTCCCCAATCAACATCCTACTAATAACATCTTACAATGGAAACAAAAATTTCTGAAATTGAGAAGGTTTTAAAAAAGATTAATGTTAAAGCTTCAGGTGCAGATTGAATGGTATTGTAAATCTAACAAAATGTTGAGCTTTATATTACGTACAGCGAAAAACTTCTAAAGATCTTATATTCTTTTCATTTTGTTTCAAATTTAGTCTACGGTAGTCTTATTTAGAGCACCCCTTATCAGGTTAATTGAAAATATTCAAAGACAGATGTTTGAGAATAATTTGTTGTAAACAACTTTTTTTTTTAAATAATTAGATGTGAGAATTTGGAAAAAAGGGAAGATTTACTAGATATTAATTAATATTTAATAAATTTGTTACGGCTTACTACAACGCTAAATCGCGATTTTAAACAAGAATTACATTAGATTCAATTCGAAAACGATTATTTTTTGGCATAGTCAATGTAGTAAAAAACTTATATTTAGCCCTAACTCGAATTGTTCGCCCTTGTAATATAATCTGGCGATTTACGAATTTAAATCTGTATGTCACCTCAAACTATTTCAAAGTTTCTAACGTGTTACTTTGTGGAAATCTAGAACAACTATTTACACAAAAGTAAATTTTACTGTTCTTACGAAGCATGTGTGTAGTGTATAGCAGAGTCCCGAAAAAACGTATTTACACATGTACTACATAAAAAATACGAGTAATACAAATTTGGAATTAACTAACGTTCGTAACACGAAATATATTTTGACAGATTGAAAGATGTTTCTTGGCATAATACAATATCAACCCAGTTCTGACTGAAGGTGCTTAGAATTAAAATACTTTATCTACGACCACTACTAAAAGTAGGCCTTTTAGCACTAGCTTGTTTCACTAAAAGTGACGTTTTATAGTTTACCGTGGTTAAAGAAATCAGCTGTTTACTTTTAGCACATGGGCTAAAAGTGAAGTGAGGTTATAAAACTACAATTTCGAACTGGAAGTGAAGTTGTAAAGTTATTCTAGTTGCTTCTTGCGTTACAGGTAAAGTGTTTTTGAAATAATTAAAGCATTATGTAATGAATACAGTCAGATGTGGAGTATCAATAATTACATTTCGTAACTCACCTTGACAGCACTGGCGTGGCATACAATCGCCCGTGCGGCGTGGCCTACTGTTTATTATGACATTAATTAAAAGTGTCGCAGATGAAAACTTTTGTTAAATCGATATTTATGGATTAATAACGGTAAAATTAAGGTCGTAGATAATAGCTATTTATGCAACAAGTGCTAAAAGTCGACTTTTATGCGCGAGACATGAAAATTATGAAACGAAGCCGAAGGCTGAGTTTCATAACATGTCTCGCGCATAAACGACTTTTAGCACGCGTTGCATACAATATTTTATCTACGACCTTAATTTTACCGTTATTAATCCATAAATATCGATTTAAGAAAGGTTCGCATCTGCGACGCTGCATCATAATGAATAGTAGCCTACGCGGCTGGCGATTGTTTTGGCCACGCCCGTGCTGTCAAGGACAGGTACGAAATTTAATTATTTATACTCCACATATGACTGTATTCATTACATAACGCTTTAATTATTTCAAAAACGCTTTACCTGTAACGCAAGAAGCAACTAGAATAGCTTTACGACTTCACTTGCAGTTCGAAATTGTAGTTTTGAACCTCGCGTCACTTTTAGCACATGTGCTAAAAGTAAACAGCTGATTTCTTTAAACACGGTAAACTATAAAACGTCACTTTTAGTGAAACAAGCGAGTGTTAAAAAGCCTACTTTTAGTAGTGGTCGTAGATAAAATATTGTATGCAACGCGTGCATAAACGTTGACTTTTAGCACTTGTTGCATAAATAGCTATTATGCGTTCCATAGGTCTTGGATACGGTTATTTATGCTTTCAATATGGCAGCCTTTGTTAACATTTTATAAACGTTAACTTTTAACATTGATTAATATTCATGAAGTGGCAATTTTAAAGGTGGGAGTGCAGAAATATGTTATATAACAGTTATTTTTACATTACGGGTGCGGTAGATTGTATGTTACAGCCCGAGGTTTCCATTATTGAAAAACGACGCGAAGCGGAGTGCTTTAATAAAACCCAGCGTTGTAAGCTGATCTCATCAAGTATTGTATTAAATTTTTAGCCAACATAGGTTTTTAGATAAATTCGAAATTTTACTTTCGGATATTAAAACCACCATAGCCATCAAGCAAGTTGCCTTCAATAAATTTAGCAATTGACGCTCTGAAACGTCAAAATCAAAGTCGACTGTACGATGAATTACGTAACTAGTGTTTCTGAAAATCCCTTTTTATACTACAAAGCTAAACATTTTCTAGGCATTTTACTGCAACGGAATGTGTAAAAACGATGATTAACTCTAAAATCGTAGGTACGGTGGATATCAACCGTGTGTGAATGTGTTGTTTACATTTCAGTAAAGCAAAAAATATTGATCCCTTCAGATTAATGTAAAATAATGTTATGTTTCATTCTGCACGCCGTCCTATTGGATGGCTCTACTACACCCACCGTTTGTGTGACCTAATTATTTAAATAAAAATAGTTATTAATTATACAAGTGTGTTAAATTAAAAATTACTCACGGGAGAAAGATTAGCCCTCATGCCCGTCATGCAGAGTGGATTTTTTCTCGAGTGATTTATTTGTAATAACAGACGTGCGCCATACAAAATTTTATGCAACAGCTGGATAAATACCAGAATAACGTCAATTTTGTATTGGCAGCTGTGAAAATTCAAAGTCAAAAAAGCATGGAGTGAGTTATAGTATGTAACGTTTCCTTAGACGAAGGGTGGACATGGCCTGGGCTAGTTCATGAACTCTCGGCGTGGTGTAAGGTCTAGGCAAAGAAATGCTTCAGGCTTTAAAATTAAACAGTAAAATTATGAAAATTTGGGCGCCTTGTCGTTACTCACAACATAAAAACAAATTTAACTAATAAATAACACACCACCTACCTTTTACGCTTCGCTGCATACCTATATAAATTGTACACGTAAAATGGTTGCGAAACAAACGCAAAAATATTATCAACAGTAGGGGCATTTGATCAAACCCAAATTATCGCAGTAACATATAAATTATATACATAAGCCATGAAGGTTAAAGTGACAGCAACCTAATATTTGTAGGAGAATAAATAAATAAATAAACAAATAAAATAAACTAATAGAAATCAACTTCCAAATATTTTAGTCACAAAATATGCTAATTAATAATAATAATAATAATAATAAATGTGTTTATTACTTTACTCGAAATACATTAAAAAATAATTGAGATTTATAGTTAGGGCGAGATTCAGTACAGATGCTAGTTGTACTCTACATATAATGATTAAATCAAACGTAATTAACATACGTCTGCTTTTCCATCTAACCCCATCTAATAGCTCGGCGTTACAAGTCAGGATAGCTACCTGTGAGTAGCGCACTTGACACGTGGACACTTCCAAAGGACGCGATAAGTTTTGGGCACATACGTATTTCATCAGTTTGGAAATGATTAATAACTCGCGCTTTTGGCGTTATAAATAGATTGATTAAAGGAGTAATTAAACACACTTCAGTTTGAATTTCTAAGGCCTTAGCAAAAACTAATTATATTTGCGATAACTGCCTTTGTCGATAAAAACGCTTACATTTTTATTCGTTGTTATGTCCAGCGATCGTGAAGGGGAAGATCCTGGTATGTTGCATCTTGACAAAAGGAACTTCTAAGGAGGATTTGACTGCCTTATTTAGCAGAATCCCAGGACACCAAGAGCAATGAGAGCAGCTAACTGCAGCAAAAGCGGCCTAGGGCACTTTGGAATTTCCAGCCAGCTTGCATGTCGAAGCGAAAAATGGGAGGCTCAGTTATTCTTTGAGTAACTGTAGAATAACTTTAAGAAAGCCGCATGGGAACCGGCCTAAATATCGAAATTAGTATGAAAATTTAACTAGAAGAGGCATTCTTACCAACGCTGTTTACGGTCGTTTATGAAGAAAACAACGGCGCTAGCGGTTTTCGTTTGTTTAAACAAGAGCTGTCTCTTTAAATTTTAAATTTTCGTGCAAAAAATCAATAGTAGAAAACTCGACTGTTTTCTAGCGAGCCTACTTAGGAAAATCCAAGCGAGCGTAATTTAACCAGAAAAGCCTTGCAGGTGCCTTATCTCTATCGTCAGGCGTTTTTTGCTATAAACCCGAATTCCTTCGCTACATTATTTAAATAGAAGGTGGTCCGAAAGAAGATGAGAATTGCTAGAGCGCTATATTGAAGCGGGGCGTTACAAGTACCTATGAAGGTCACATATGGTTTATGATATATATAATTCTACTCAAACCTGCATGGTTATAGCGTCGTAATATACAGGTTTAGGATAATAGCTATTTATATAAGAAGTACATAATGTACAACTTTATTGGATGAGTCCATTTCATGACCGAGCGAGCTTTGCAACTGAGGTCAATAAAAAGGGTGAGTCAGTAAAGTCGGATTATGTACGAGTTGCATAACTAGCTTAAAATTAAATTAACGGCCGCAAAACTATCTCATAAACGGTACTTTTTAATGCAGTCCTGCATAGATAAATAAATTGCCTCTAGAAGCTATGATAACTAGCATACTTTTATAGAACATTATAAGAACAATCTCAATATGGTATTTTGTAATCACTCTGTGTTTAAAGTTAACGGTAAGCAGCTTTTATAAAAAAATGTAAAAATTTCCATACATTTGAGGCCTTTGCAGTTACTTGAATTGTTAACAATAAAATCAAATATCTCTGGATTAGAGCAACTTTGAATCTAATTACGCAAGCTGCAAGATCTTTCAAAACTTTTGCGCACAAACAGCAAAACGGCCAAGTTTGTCTAAGTATCTTGTCTACAAGATATTCTAACACAAGCCAAGGGTTTGAGAGCCACTAAAGAACATAACCATCACATTAATCATTATCTGGGTTCACAAGGTGTAAGGCGCAGAAAACAAAAAAAATACTAGGTGTTCATCTACAAAGATATCGCGGTCTAAGTTGACATTGCATTTTAATGTAATACTTATAAGTATACCATTAATTTTTGTTGCTTGCCAATCTGTGCGGTTAATAAAAATGTTTTTCTTTACTGAAAGTATAAAACATTATTTTCGATCGATCTGAAAATTTTATTTACTATTTCAAACAATTATATTATTTTTGTATAAAAGAATGTGGTGGAAAATATTTGAACATTTCTATATCATACATAATAACGTCAAACTGAAAAAGAACACGTGTCCTTCACAATCACTCGTTTCTTGTCTCAAGACGCAGTCACTATAATATCTGTCCAGTCGATGCAGTAGCTTGTAATACAGCATGCTATGTGGATGATTAATTTAATTCAATAATAATATCCAGATATCTAATGGGTATCATGTGATAACAGTTGTATGTATATAACTGGTGGGGTAGTAATGGGCAACCAGTGTTGCTGTTTAAATGAGGTAGAAAAATAATTTGAAAAATGATAATCGACGTAAAATAATCAAGTTAAAAGGTTAGATTCCTTTTAATTGTGAACAGTAATAATTGGATATTTGATACGTAATAGCAATACGATATTCTTTACGATAAAATTTGACTGAGGGTCACAGCTATTTTTAAAAATTGACTTCAAGATCGTCTGAAGCCATTTGAAGTGGTATTTTTACTTCGAAACCAGTAAAAAGTGAAAGTGAGTGCTTGTAGTATGCTGTAGAACGGTATATCCAGATCTTAAGGGGTCAGAGAGCTGCAACGAGCTTATTTTGGTCGTGAACAACCCAAAGGAGGTGTTTGCAGACTGCCATTCAGTTAGGAGCTGTTATAGTATACACTCAGGTACAAGAGATACTTCCAGAAGGTTAGTGCTTATTTCTTATATTTCATTAAGAAATAAATAACAAGTTTGGTAAGAGAAATTAGTGAAAATAATTGTAATTTATATTTAGAGCGTAATTTAGAATATTGAGTTTTCTAAATTTACATTGTGATTCGGGTACTCGACGTTTTCGGACATTGTAATTTGAAATTTAAATATTTTGGATTAGTCTATTTATAATTAATTTTAAAGTCAAGTTTGGAACATTTAAAACATTTGATTAAATAATTAGACTACATCTATTTGATTTATTGTAATGTCAGGCCAATATTTCAAGTAGTACTAACTGACTGAGTAATAAGTTTCAATTCGATATACTAAAGAGTGTATTTGACTAAAGAAGTCAATTTATTAATATTTTAGAATAATTCAGTCTTCAACAATAGTAAGATTTATTAATCGAACATTAACGCATTCAGCTGAGAAATAAAGAGAGTTTCAATTCTTAATAACTGTCTAGTCGAGGTATTTTTAAATCATAATCACATGACATAGTTCAAAATGTCACATTTCAGTTATAAGAAGTGTCAAATTAATTTCATTCAATAAGGAGTAAGGTACGTATTTAAGAAACTATACTTGATACTACTTCTTATTAATAAGCAAAAGGGTATATATTTATTTAATATTATTGGTGATATCTATCTGAGAAAGGGAGATATTACCATATGGCACCTCAAGTGGAGCTGAGAATTTGTATATATCACAATTTGGCTTGCAACGTGTAGCTGCGAGCAAAGATATATGACAAGCTTTAATATTGTTGGATACCCAGGAACTGACTAACCAACACGGGGATTACAGAAACTTCCTGACATCAGGGCAGCTTTTACAGGAAAGCTCCGTACCCCTGAGGTTGTCTTCTTGGAAGTTGAGCAGAACCTTCGGCGGAAGGTTGTAGGCCAGCTACCCGTGCACACAACTAACACTTGACGTTAATTCACAACTGAATTAATGAATTCAATCACTCACTAACGAGGACTGTAGGCTACCTACCCGAATTCAATAACAAAAGTAATTGAACTAATTATTTATTATGCCAGTAACAGTTTCACCATAGATGTACAACTAATCTAAGTTCACTCCTGATACAATTACATAACGCGAGTACAAAATGAATATAATAATAATAATAATAATAATAATAATAATGTCTTTATTGAACTATTTACAATAAAATATCTTATCTACAGTAAATATGCAGCAACAGGGCGGAGTTTAGCATGGAGCGCACGGCAGATGTTGCTCTTCCACCCAACCCTGTGCCTATTAATTACATAAATAAAGAAAAAGAAAAATTGAGCCAGTATGGTACTGTTGACGAGCCAGATGAACTCTCCAGGTGCAGAGGTTACTGCAATTAATATAATAGTAAGAATTATTATTAACAGTGAGTAAATAACTAAAATTACAAATTAAAAATTAGAAATGAGCTGTAAATGAAAGATTTCCAGATAATAATAAATTCTTTAAACGTGTTTTAAATATTTTCGACGATAAAGATTTTAAATCATAAGGAAGTGTATTATAAATGCTTACAATATTAAAAGAAAACGACCTCTTAAACATTTTTGTTGAGCGAATAGGAGGTGTTAAAAGCCCCTTATGACGTAGATTTAAATTATGAACGTCTGTACGGAAGCTTAGTTTGTTGTATAAATAAGGCGGACAACAACTTAAAATAATCCTGTGGTACAAACACGTCGCATGAAATAGCCTACGTTGGCTCATATTTAGCCAATTAACCTCTTTTAATTTGTATGAAATACGTTCGTATTTTCTGACACCAAAAATTAATCGCAAACATGCATTTTGTAAAGTTTGGATCTTTGGGGAATCAACAAAGTACAAACAAGGACCATAAAGTACATCGCAATAGTTAAATTTCGACAATACAAGAGTTTCACACAAATTAACCTTTAACTTTTGGCTAAACAAATGCCTATTTTGAAAAATGAGTTTTAAACTTGCGTAAGCTGCCTGGATGCATTTTGACACATGACGATCAAACCGAAATTCCTGATCTACAAGAATGCCTAAACTTTTTACAGTTTTAGATAGGGGCAGGCGATTGTCTTGAATTTTTATATTAATTTCTGCAGATACTCGAGCAATGTCACTACGCCTTCCTAATAATATGACAGCAGATTTGGAAGCATTTATTTGTAGACAATGTTCCGCAGAGATATGAAATATAGCGTCAAGGTCTTTATTTACAAGTTCACAGGCTAGATGTACATTACTAAGATTAAATGAATGATATATCTGCGTATCATCGGCATAAAGATGATATGAGCACGATTGTAGAACAGAAGAAAGATTAGATGTATAAATAATGTACAACAAAGGGCCAAGGATGGAACCCTGTGGTACTCCAGCAATTACATCACGAAAGCTAGAAACCTGTCCTGCGCATCTCACTGCTTGTTTGCGATTCTTCAAGTAATTAGCGAGTAGTGCAATTGAACTATCACTTAAACCAGTAAAATGCAATATAGCGAGAAGAATTTTATGGCTTAAAGTATCAAAGGCCTTAGAATAATCTAAAAGCACTAACAGTGTGAGTTGACCCCTATCAGTAGACTCAAACACATCATCAGCTACTTTAAGTAACGCTGTGCAACAACTGTAACCTGATCTAAAACCGGACTGCATATCAGGTAAAATGCTATTACTGTGTAAGTGAACTTTTAGTTGTGTTGCAACAACTTTTTCAAAGATTTTTGACATAGTGGGCAGAATACTGATAGGGCGCAGATCTTTAAAATTATTAGGTGTAGAGATTTTAGGAATAGGAGTCACATAAGACATGCGCCAGAGATCTGGAAAAACTGAATTAACTAAACAAAAATTTATTATATGAGTGATATGAGGAAGTAAGTACGGTAGAACTAGTTTGATCATTTGTATATCAATCTGGTCAACACCTGTAGCATACTGAATGAAGCTTCTTCCCACACTCTTATTTATACCAACTAGGGTTGGTTTATCTTAATTACCTCGTTTACGGGATTATTGATAGATTTATTATCATAAGAGCATCTTAATGACCATGCAACAATATTATGAAAATTTGGCGATACGACGTTCTTTCAACGATTATTTTCATTCTGGTTGAAAATAATGCACCCTGGTTTCATCACCAGCTAATCTCTGATCTAAAAGAACAGAGCTGTCCTTTTTTACAACACGTCCTTAAGAGGAGCTGCAGCAGTTCGCTAAAAATAATTCGTATGCATGTCATTTCGAGCGGCCGAGCAGAAAACGTTGCAGAAAGCGCGAGTTGGGCCATATGCTCGCCGAATATATTTAAACATAATTACTTCCTGCGGAGAGACAATTATGCGCGAAGCCAGATCGGTTTTCGGTGCAGATATAAATGGAAACGATGATTTGGCACATAATGGGCCGTCATCGGCCCGTTCTGGCCATCGTGAGCGATTATAGTTGGAAAAGAAAACCCATTGTTATTGGCGCCGAAAAAACCAACCGCTTGTTTCTCGGCGAATGACAGATTAGACCCGAGTGTATATTTTGGCGTTATTTATTACGGTTATTAACATTTTAGACTTTAGTGTTGTAACATGAATTTGGACGTTAAGCGAATGTTTCTAATAGATTTCGAGTTGTTCATGGTGCAGCACGTCCTATGTACTGGAATTCGATTTAATGTTGTGGTTATAGTTAAAAATTATATACATGCTTTAGATTGAAGTTCTAGTAACTCAACTTAAGCTGAAAAAATCTAACATGCAAACGTGTTTCATTTGTATTTATTTTTTTATGGCGTTAAATCGGCAGGTTTTATTGGTTCTTGAATGAGCTTTACCATTTTTATTATTTACCTGTAGAGATTTCCAAAGGGTCATTAATAATGTCAACTTTCTATCATCTGTAGCTTCAATTATATCATCAGTTACCTACAATAAAGCAGTAAAACAACTAAAATTAGTGAAAAACCCAGACTGCTGACTTGAAAATAAGAGACTACCATCAAAATAAGTTCTACCTTGATAATCATTCCAAAATGGAAGAATATGGATTGGGTTAGTTTTCTGAGAAAATTCGAATTCAGTGGGAAACACCCTGTAGTAAATAAGCATAAATAAAATGTTTATCTTGTAACGTGAGCCATTATGATAGTCTTAGATGATGCAGATGTTAAAAACGGATTAATTATTTAAAATTAAAAAGAAAATTTACCCTGTACAGCTCAATCTGATTTAGTCGCAGGCACCGTCTAGTATATGACGAGGTACAGTTTGCACTCTGATAAAGGATATTTACTCACACTGCATTTGAAGAGAAAAATCAAGTAACAATAACTCCTAAAGCGTAAAGCAACAACTTCTAAATCGCTTTCGCAAAGGATATAACGTAAAATATTGTAATAAATTTTTATATTATCCTAATTTCCAAAAATTTCATAATTAATTGAAAAAAAGGTTATGTTTGTTTTACAAACCGTCATAATAATTTTACGAGAATCCCTAAATATTTATTATATTTTAGGTATTTAATAGTATATTATACATCAAGGTAGCGAAGCGCAGTATTATAACCTGAGCGCAGCGCGAAGTATCTAAAGCGCGAAGGTTATAAGAGGATTCGCTACCGTGGTGTATATACTATTTTTTGCACTACCAAACGGCTTAATACCTAAATTCCCAACAAATTTCGAAAATATTTTAACTGTCAACCTGACAATACAGCTCTTTAAAACGTCAAAATTAAAATAGTCATATTTGGTAACTTAGCAATTTATTAGTTTCCACGGTGAAAATTGTTTATTTTACTTTCTCTCCCTTGGTGGAGAAAATCAACTTCACGACCTAAAGATAGACCAATAACGGTGCGTTCTGAGACTAGTAGTGCAAAAAATTTATTTTATACAATTTTATAGGCATTTTAAGATCTGTAATATAAATATCATATTTCTAGAAGTAATATCAGCAACTTCAAACTAATTTCATATTATTTTTCAATCAGTTTAAAAAGCTTTATACTAAATTTTAGCTAGTGCAACATAATTTCACTATATTTTATACTTATTTTTTTATTTAATATTAAATTTTTTAGGCATCAGTCAATATGCTATGGTGAAATTAATGTATTTTTATTTATAACCATTAGGGTTGACGTTTCAAACCTATTTCGGGTATTCTTCAAGACTCAATAAATAATTGAAAACTTCCTAGTACACAAACACACGGCACCTGCTTTAAAATTTAACTATTTTTTGATAACTCATAATAACTTTATTTCTATCATATCGTACATATTGTAACATGTTAAACAATTTTTACATTATTTTCTATTATTCCAGAATACCTTCCTAGTAGGTTTAAGAATTTCATATCTTCTGTTAGTTTTCATAAATTTGTTCATTTATAATTGAAGTTATTTAGTTACGTTTTCCGATAGTTTCAACGATCAGAAAACGAGTTCATATATTATAATAATGCCCTTAACTATATAAGTCTTTAGTAAAAACATAATTAAATAGAACAAATTACCACAATTTTCAAATTAAATAGAATAGTTTTAATAAAAGAATTCAATATTGTGTCAATCTCAGGACTTATTGAAATGACGTTATAATTAATATTTGCATAATAAATGGTTTATTGTTTTTTCTATATTATTCATTTGCAATCAATAAAATAACGCTTCGGTCTAACATGAGAAAAACTTTTTTTCAAAGGGGCAGGTTCAACAACTTGTATTATAATTATTTTTGAGTAGGGCTTATTAACATGTATTGCTCGAATTTGTATCTGATGGCTTTAACCTTAAAATTAACTGAAAACAAAGATGATCTGCTGGTACAAGCAAAAAGCGTAATTGAATTCAAACACCAAGAATGAGAAAAAATCCCCAAGTAAATGCAATGCAAATCATCCGACGTAATTTCCGGCTAACCTGGTTTTGTTTTAGTGACGTAGGGACGCCGACTCGGCAATTGTTTAACTTCTTGCAAATCTTCTCCAAATCTCTCGTCCAGATCACAAAATCAAAGGAAGCTACCTCGACTGTAAAACCCTGGATGAATCTATGTAGCTGGAACCACGTTCACGACTTCGTACGATGTTTAATCTTGATGAAACCCAAAGCTCGTGAGCTTTTTGCAACGGCTTTCCTGTGAAATTTACCTTCCAAGGGCAGCGTCGATGTCGGCTCGCAGAATGAAGAGACGCCACGGTAATTACAAAACTTGGTAATGGCCCCCTGCACCTAGGCACTTAGCAAGGTTTGCTCCACACGTTCCACATAAAATTTTAGCTGGCCGATGTCTCTAACTATTCGAAAATTTGTCTCGATGTCGGACGCTCCTGGTCAAACCTCGCAGAGCTAATTCCTATTCACTGGAATGTGTCACCACTAAGAAAATTACTCACAAAGATGCTCTGCAAACTGGTGAATATGAAAAACCACTTTTTGGCTCACACAGAAAACATTTTAATATGAAAATTTACAAAAAACTGGGAGTACCTCTTGCACCTAGCACAAATTTTACAAGGCTTGTTTTGTTATTATTAACGATTGAATGTCTCGTTTTCTAGTAACCAAAATTTACAATTGTTTTATGAAATAAGTTTTGATATAATGTTTTTATTTAAGAACTAAACTGTATTTTTCTTGGAAATTGTCAATCGTAACACTTTAGAATTTAAATCTCTGCTTTTTCACAATTAGTTTTAAATGCACTGTTTCACATGTTTATAATTAGCAATAAACAATTGTCTGTGTCCTCTAATAAGTTTCCTAATCACGCTGTTTGCAATATTTGCTTTACTTGCACTGCTTTACGGTGCAAAGCTTTACCCTTCAGCTGTCTTGCCGTTTGTTGGTGATATAATTTTTAATACTAACGCTCATATAATTTTTGTTATACCACAAACCATTTCTATATCGTGTTTAATTCACATTATTGCATTGGGGTTACCAAATCAAATCTGCCAAATACATAAATTAAGGTGCGCTTGCCATTTCGAACATCAATTACGAATAAAACGTTAAACGTAACTCTTTTGATTCTGCCTTATTTAATGCTAACCTTTCTCAATGAAATTATAGTTACTGCTAACCATATCATGTGAAATTATTAGTATAAAATACTGACTTTATCTTGCAATAAACAAAACATTAATTCTGTGCTCATTTTGAAATTATCCTTTTATTTTCGTGTTAGTTAGGCAACCAGAATTGCTGTGGGCAGTAAACCATTGCAATATTTTACAATCACTTCAATAATTTTATAGTGCACTAAAGACATTTTAACATAATTTCATAATATTGTATGTTACTTTAATAATATTTCATGATAATTTCGACATGCTATAATATATTTAACTATTTCATTATTATATCATATTATTCGACTATCGGATTAGAAGTATTCCATACAATATATATAAATTTTATCAATTTCTTTGCAATTTTGACTATTTCAGTATATTTTGCATTAATTGCAACGATTTCAAAATAAATTCATGTATTTTACAATCTTCTCAAGAATTTTATAATGGATTAGAGCAACTTCAGTATGATTTTATGATATTCTATGGCGTTTCAATAATATTTTATAATGATTCTATTATGTGCTGTAACATATTAAAAGTTTAAAAATCATTTCACATTATACCGCAAAACAACATGTATTTCGCAATCGTTTCGACAATTTTATAATCCATTAAATCAATTTCAATATAATTTCCTAATATTTTACAGTAGTTTATTGATATTTTATTACCTATTTATAAAAGCACATTTTGTCTAACGCATGGGGTTTTGCGCTACGAGCATAGCAAACACCTCCCAAAATCACACCAAATCGCAATTCCTAACCTGTTCTATACAATTTTTTTCTAATTGTGGAAATAAATAGTTTTTCATATCTCAAATTGATAAAATTATAAATGACATGTTAAATAAATTTCAACGTATTGCAGATCAACTACGTGCCTTTCGCTTTTTCGCATGTCAGTTGCTGTACTTTTTATTACCAGTTGTGAAAAGTGTGACGTTTAGAAACTTTACTCAGTTTTGAAAAGTGAAGCTTTATATGTCAAAATTAGAACAAGCAATTTGAATCATTGGTATTATAACATACTTAACAATTTTAATATAATTTCATAATAATTTTAAGAACATCCTAGTTTCTACATTTCAGTATATTTTGTAATAATTTCATCGATTTCAAAACAAATTTATATATTTCACAAGCATTACAAGAATTTTAACAAACATTAGGGTGTTTTCAATATAATTTTATAGCAGTTTAATTATATTTTATAATGATTTGCAGTTTCAAAATGCTGATTTCTCATTATTCACCAGTAATTTTAAGAATTTCGTAGTTAGATTTAACAATTTCACATTTCGTGTAGATTTCATTGAATTATCTTTCACTGTCGATTGTTTCATTATATTTTTCCATATTTTAAGTTAATCTCAAACAAATTCCTGTATTTTTCAATCGTTTTTAGAATTACGTAAGCCATTAGATCCATTTGAATATAATTCCATAATATTTTACAATAGTTTATTGATATCTCGTAATAATTTCAATCGTTGGTATTATAACATATTTAATAATTTCAATATAGTTTCACATTAATAACCCGCAATAATTTTAAGAACAGTCTTTAACATCTTTAACAATTTCTGTTATATATATATATTATTATTATTTTAGAATTTTTTAATTAATTTCAACAATTTCAAAAGAAATTTATGTATTTTACAATCACTTCACGAATTTATAATGCATTAGAATGATTTCATTATAATTTTAACAGTTTGATGATATTTTATAAAGATTTTCATTATTTCATTATGTATTGCAACACATTTAACAGTTTCAAAATGCTGATTTCTCATTATACCGCAATCATTTTAAGGATTTCGTAGTTGAGCAAACTAGTTTCACATTTCTTGTTGATTTTATAGAATTTTCTTACACTTCTACAATTACATTATATTTTACCATATTTTAAAAAAATGCAAAACAAATTCATGTATTTTGCAATCGCTTCAAGAATTTCGTAATCCATTTGATAAAATTCAACATAATTTCGTCATATTTTACAGAATTTTATTGATATTTTATAATAATTTCAATCATTCGTATTACAACATATTTAGCAATTTCAGTACAATTTCACGTTATCCCACAATCATTTTAAAAACATCCTAATAGGGCTTAACAATTTCTGTTAATTTTATGGAATTTTATTTGTAATTCTTATTATTTCAGTATATTTTCTAATAATTTCAACTATTTCAAAACAAATTTAGATATTTCAGGAAAATTGACATGCAGTAGACAATAATATTTTATAGCAGTTTATTATATTTTATAATGAATCCACTATTCCACAATGCATTGTAACATGTTTAACCGTTTCAAAATGTTAATTTCTCATTATACCACAATAATTTTAAAAATTTTGTAGTTGGGTTTAAGAATATCACATTTTGTGTAGATTTTATTGAATTTTTAGTGTCGAATATTTCACTATATACAGTGTGGTCCATTAAGTGTGCAACAAATGGGAATTTTTTTTATTAGTTGTACAATCAAAATTTAAATATTGCCAAAAGTTAGTGCATGTTTGATAACCATATCAGATGCTATTAGAATGGCTTCAAGTCAAACAATATACACGGTAGGACAAAAAAAATAAAATTCGTTCAAGAACAAAGTTACCTTATTTCAAAAAATATAGCAAAATTTTATTGAGAAAAGTTGTTTAGAATTAAAAGTTATGCTCAAATACAAAGTCACGGCCTCCTATTCGAATTTTGATTCTTTTTTGGAAAATTTTGTATTACCTCCGTATGATACATATTTTTATTATTTTGATTTTATATGTATTTAAAGTAGCCATAACCACATTCCTTTTAAATAACTTATAGCAACTTGAAGCGTATTTGTAAAATTTACTAGGATTTATATTTTTTTAGGTACGCGTCCACTTCATGTTTGTTGCAACGATATTTAACAGAACTTTAGAATTTCGCAAATATTCTTTTTAACAAGGCAAATGCTTTACTAATAATAATTTACATATGAAAAACTCTTAATAAAATCAGAATAATAAAAATATGTATCATACGGGGATAATACAAAATTTTACAAAAAAAGAATCAAAATTTGAATAGGAGGCCGTGACTTTGTATTTGAGTATAACTTTTGATTCTAAACAACTTTTCTCAATAAAATTTTGCTATATTTTTTTAAATAAGGTAACTTTATTCTTGAACGAATTTCATATTTTTTATCCTGCCCTGTATATTGTTTGACTTGAAGCCATTCTAAGGGCATCTGATATGGTTATCAAACATGCACTAACTTTTGGCGGTATTTAAATTTGTGTTTTACAACTAATAAAAAAATTTCCCATTTGTTGCACACTTAATGGACCACACTGTATATTTTGACATATTTTCAACTAATGTGAAAAGAATTCGTGTATTTTCCAAGAACTTTATAATACGTTAGACTAATTTCATAACGCTTCACAGTAGTTTAGTGATATTTTATAATCATTTCAATTATTCCATAGCGTGTTACAAATAATTAATAGGTTATTTCAGTATAATTTGAAATTATTCCTCAATAATTTTAAGAATGTCCTAGTAGGGTCTAATAATATCTGTTCATTTTACCGAATTTCTAGACTGATGATTATTTCGTTATATTTTACAATAATTCTAACAATTTATAATAGTAATAATGTCTTTCATTCACACAGAAACATCACACATAATAAAAAATTAAGAACGAATGGAAATTGTTATTGATTATCTTATCGTCTAGACATGCTGCTAGAAACAATAATAGGCGGGGGTTGTTCTGTATGATCAATAATTAATTACATAGCAGTCAACAATGATATCAGAAAATTAGTAAAGGCAGCCAGAGTACCTCGCCTGACTCTGGCATGAAATATATTCAGACCATTACATAGTTTTCTCAAAAATTAAAATAATCAATATAAAACAGCCAGAAAATGTCAAAACAATATAGACTAAAACAGTATAAAAAGGGAAGTAATTAAAACGTGCAAACTAAGAGAAGAAGAGACAGCTAAACTATGCAAAGATAAAATAGAAACAGAGATCAATATACATCTGAAAGACAGCATTAGGAAAAAAAACATGAAAATAAATGTTGCTAAAACCAAAGTAGTGACAATCGGGAAGAGCGAAATCAGCATAAGAATAAAACTACATGGAAAGGATATCGAGCAAATAGAAACATTTAAATATTTGGGAGTAAATATACATAAGGATGGAAATGAAGATGCTGAAATCAACAACAGAGTAGAGAATACAGCGTAATTCTTCTACACCCTTAATAACACGTTCATAAGGAAAAACGAGATATCAAAGAAAACGAATTGACAGTTTATAACACAATATACAAACCGATTGTGACCTACGGATGTTTATGATTTATGATTTTTTATTGTGACTGAATTTGAAATTGGATCATGGTAATTTGCACCTTAACACCCTAGTGTAATTAAGGTTAATTATTATTTATTGCTATGGTCCTATGACTTTATTTTATTTATTTATTTATTTAAACTGAAATCTTTCACCATTAGGTGTCGGATTATAACCAAATTACCATACAATGTAATATATTATCTAATAAAACATAATTTTAACTTTTCTTAATTATTTTATTCCATGCCTTTCTATTTCTTGTCAGGTTCCTTAATTCTCTCTATTACTTTCTTTTAATTTAATTGAAATGAATTATTATTAATTATTTAATATCAGCGTTTTATCATGCTACATTCTAATCTTACCTTTCTATGTCTACAGCTAGAGAATGTACTTGTAAAAAATTGATTGTCGTTGGTTACTGCAGAATTTAATTATAACATGCACAAATAAAACTCATAACTAATATGAGGCAATTGATATCATTTATTTTAAATAAGTTTTATCAAAATATCGTTTGTTAAAAAATTCGTATTAAATTCAATTTCAAGTAATTTATACTGTATGTTAACATGACAATAATTTTAATGTTGCTATAATTAATATGTTTACTGTTATATCGTTTATTAAACTTTTCTCTTGAACACTATTAGCTTTATTAAATTTGCTTGTCTTTAAAGTTATTAATATTTGTTTTAAACAACCTTACCATTATTCAAATTAGCAATTTATTTCTTTTAAATTTCTGATTTTTACTCAGATCTGGTATTTGTTTATATAATCTTGAATTTTTCACTTACATTTTGGACTTTTCTTTCTTCGAACTCAATTCTTTTCGTCTGATTTGGCAAAATGAACTTTACTGCTATCTTGTACCGTCGTCAGCAACCCCTGTTGGTTATGCTACAAGCATACACCATCAGCATTTTGAGTATCTTAACCAAATCCCCTTCTTGTGACTACACTTGCTTGTATAACAGTTCTTATAAGCACATACCAGTATTTTTATTATTCAAATTGAATTGTTATATCATTAGTTTTAATTTAAACTGGTGTCATTCTAATGAAAAAGGTTACACACTTTTCTTGTTCTTGTTATTTTTTATACCGCCAAAACCTTAGATATGATTATCTTTAAAATATGAAAATTACAGATTCTATGTATCAACAAATATTACGTTTTTAATTAACATGTCAAGCAAGAATTGTCCATAATCTGAAATTACAATTTTGATCAAATTTCAAGACAAGTCCATATATCTCACAATCAATTCGAGATTTTTGTATTACATTAAAACAAGTTCAATATAGTTTTACCTTATCAAATTTTATATTTTCTGGTAATTCTACGGAATTTCCTTAAAATTTCAAATATTTCCCTATATTTCACAGTAATATTTAAAAATAACTTCAATCGTTTGATAACATTTATTTTTTGTGGTATTTAGAATGTACGCAAAATTTCATATTATTTCAAGAACTGTCTACCATTTTACAATATTTATTTACTGCACAATAAGTTCAGAGAAAGCTTTATGATTAAAAAAAATTTTTTTTGTAATTATATCAAATATTTCATAATATTCTGACACATAAAGTCCCAATATCCATGTCCCAATAATTTCTCCAGTTTTTCCTCATAAGCTGTGCCTACTCGTTGTATTGAGCATGTTAACATTGCTTTATATAAATTTGTGACAGGTTTAATTCCTGTTATTTCTTCGTGTGGTCTTGCACGACTTCAAACGTCTAATAAGACTCAACAGGAGCCACCTGGTATATCTAAAAATTTCCAGCGGCGTCCTAATAATAGTCACAATTAAAAATCCATATGGTGCAGCTCAGCCCACCTTGACATTCTTTGTTTCTTTCCCAGATTAAAGAATGGAACCTCCGCAAGAGTCCAAGCTTCTTTCCAGCAACTGAAGCCACCCTTGCACAGGGAGGTTTAGCCTCCGCCCTTAGTTACCTATTTTAATTCCTGCTTGTTAGTAGCTCTATTTTGTAGTTTTAACACCGGGGGCCCCATTGAGCCCTATAATGTCCGCAAAGCCTGCCCGAATAATCCGCTAACACGAGGGTCCTCTTTGTTTATGCAAGACGCAAATCCCTCTAACAGCCTTTGCCCATTGTGGCGGGTTGGGTTTTTGAAAATATCGGGATTAGTGCTTGTGTTTTCTCGGCTGCACCCAGCACGATTTGCGCTATTGCACGTAGCCAAGTGTGAAATGGGATCTGGTTGAGTGTTTGCTACATTCAGGAACAATAACGAGTGATTACTTGTTTACTGGTAGTATTTTAAGTAAGGAAAGTACTTAACGTTTTTCAGCTTTATTGCGAAGTAGTATAGAATTATTTTATTATTTTAAAGCGAAGAAAATTTATTTTTTTTAATTTATCAGAAACGAACCTTATAAACATTAATTTTAAAACAAAGTAATTTAAATTGAGCTGATATAGTAGATCTTCAACTATTCAAAATATTTAGGGAAAGCTAATGTAAAAGAAGCAAATCTAGATAGTTAAAATGTTATTTGTTTTACAATACCCCTATACTTATCTGTGAAACTTTAATAAGAAGGAAACGCCGTATTGCTGTGATAGTAGATATATTTACTATTATAAATATTATTCAGGCCGGAGTCACAAAAAGTAGAGAAAAAAGTAAACACAAAAATTTCAAGATTTGTCACAATTGATCGAAAAACAGTTCATGGAAACTACAATTTCTGGAAACCACAACTCGATCAATTGCGATTCGATAAATTGTGTAAGCTCAAGAATTGTGGCTTCTATGAATTGTATTTCTATCAAGTGTGTTCGATCAATTGTCTTTCGATGAATTGTTTTGCTGTAAATTGTGGTTTCGATAAATTGTGGTTTCAATAAATTGGTTTTCAATCAATTGTGTTTCGATTAATAATTATCCTAGACGCGATGTTTTGATACATAAAATGAAAACATTCTTTTCAGTTCTCATGTTACAGCACTGGAGTTGTGCTCAAACACTTTATAATCGCAAACATCTCTCTTGTAATTCTTCGACTCCGAAGGTCGTAATTTGTGCAAATTAATTAGTTGGCATGTCGGTTTATAATGTTTCTCCAATCATCCCTATCATCTGCCGGTCTGTTGTTTTCTTTAATATTGTTTCCAATCAGTTCTTTAATTTCATCTAACCACATTCTTGGCGATTTACTTCTAGGTCTTTTTCCTTCTAATTTGCTCTGTACAGTAGGAAACATGCCCAAAATATTGTAATATTCTTTTTTTACAGTATTGACCAGTCTCTATGGTGCTCCTATTTCTTGTATAACAAAGTTGTTGGTACGATGTTCTGTCCATTTTATCCTTAACGATCTCAGCTAGCACTACATTTCGAAAACATTGATTTTTTGATAATCTACTTTTTTCATAGTCAACGATTCTGAGGCATACAGTGCTATCGGAAATACTAGTCGTTGTTATATTCCCGTCTTTTCAGAT
>CALNHX010010330.1:0-41245 GCA_940337035.1 Agriotes lineatus | reverse complement strand
CTAACGTAGATGACACGGATAAAAATAAACCGGAGATCATTCTGCATTATAATAGCACCAAAGGAGCACTAGACACCGGAACAAGATGACAAGCGAATAGCTGTGTGTTCGTGCAACAAGAAGACGGCCACGTATTTTTATGAATATTTTGGACGTGGCTGCCCTCAATGTATATATAATTTGGATGGAGCAGAATTCTAACTGGAAAAAAAGGATATGAGTCGTAGGAAATCTTTTCATCGTGAATTGTCGACTAATTTAGTTGAACCGAACGTTGTAACAATGAAAAATGCCATTATTAACTATCATCACTATGTAAAAGAAGCTCTTGAAATGTTTCTAACAAATAACAATGTAGCAAATGCTGTGGTACTAACAGAGCGTAAGTCAAATACCAGTCGAACCTTTTGCATAAGATTTCATAACAGAAAATCACAATTTTCGTGTGTAACTAGCTCTAAACCAGTATGCGCAATACGAAACAAGAAAAACTCAATCGTCTTGTCCAAACTGCAAACCCAACGACAATAAAGAACAATGATAAACCAATATCTTCCAAAATTTATTATTATTATACTTTGTAACGGCAACTTTTGAATTTTGCGCTTTACCGCTTTTGTGTTCCAAATATTAGTACTTTTCCCGCTTCACGTAGCTCCAAATTAATAGTATGGCTGTGTTTCAAAACTCAATTTCGTTCCATTCAAATACTAACGTCTCCCGGCGTATTTTATAATGGTCTATTTAAATTTAAATTCAGATGTGTTGGGTTGCAGCATGAATGAAGTAAGGCGGCTTATTTTATTTTAATTACCGGTTTGGCGGCCTACTGTCTGACTTTCGCGTTCAGGTTAAGTCCCGGCGTATCTTTCTTGGTGCGAAACTTTTATAGAATGTGTTGCACAACTTGACGCACGACTTACGCTTTCATATGAGTTAGAGAGATATCAAGATAAATAGCGCATGCGCGTTCCTTTGGCTTCAACATTCTATCACTTGAGCTCAAGAAGAAAACAAGTGTTAAGGTTTTGTTCGCGGCGGAGGCCTTGGCCTTCATCGGCCAACGTCGAAATTAAGAAATGAAACTGAATGGGTGTTACCGGTAAGTGTTGGCCTTTTAAGTGGCGTTTTGTGTAGTTATTGGTAGAGGAATTCCCGTATCGCGGAGTTGGCAGCTTCGATTGACGCCTTTGGGCGGATAATTAATTGGAAACCTCTTCTGTGCTAATCGTTTGTTAATGAAGTTACGTGCACCGTACCGCAACCCTTGCCTGTTGATTACGTTCTTCGTTCTACCCGCTGGAAATTTAACACCGTTTAAACCCACTTCACACATCGTACCCTATGCCGTTTCTGCGGCAGTCACTTGAGCGCGACCTGCAGCTCCGTTGGACATCATCGCCGTAGCAAGCTAAATCTCTACAAGGTACTGTTGCTTTTTGTAGTTTTTTTAACAAATGCACCCTGTGTAGTGAAGTGATTGTCGAAGTGTCGCCATTTTACGCAGCGTTATTGATAACCTAAAGATAAAGCGTTTGAACTGTTGTCACTGTTTAAAGTCAAGTATTTATCGTCAAGTTTTAACGTTTGTATTTAGCTTAACTTTTTATCGGGTAACCGCCGGTTGAGTAGTTTGGATGTCAAATTCATTCCATAACGACGTTTTCGTCCTGTAATTACTTATTTAACCTTAGTTTTACTATTTTTGAATAAAATTTTGTGCTAAATGTCGTTTATAACAGAAAGAAATTAATACAAAGCGCAAATTAGCTATAGAAAAACCACTAAGGAATCCCGAATGCGGAATACCCCCGCATAGGCTCGAAAGGAAGTTTTAGAGCACAGGTACGGGATGTTTAACGGGGCAGAAAACGACTAGGTTTCGGAAAAGGTAACAGGCGGCTCTCACAGACATTTTTGAATCGACTTTTTTCGATTCCCTTTTTCCGATATCAATATTCTTAGGACGTACTACTTTTGATGTTCTACCAATACTGAGTTCTCTTGCTTCTCCCCTGTAGCAACAAAGATTATATGTATTAAGTACATACCTGTTAGTTTTATAACTTGCCTGGTTTATGTTGAATAATGTTACACATACAAAATGAAATCTAATTGACCCATGTATGCTTAACAGTACCTTAGAACTACAAATTTCTTAGAATACAGTTATAAAGTAACTGGATGAACACACTATCCGTCTAAAGACAAAAATTGTATACATCGCTCACACTTAAATCAATTACGAACAACATATACATTTTAAAAGCATTTAATTACAAATCATGCAACTATAAATGTCCAGAGCTTCTAACCAATACGCACCAGGAAGTACATAAACATAACTGCTATAACGATATAAGCAGCATCTATATAAACGTTAACCGCTTTCGTTGTTTAAGCTCGAACTGGCACGTTACTACAAATTATTCCGCAAATTTAAATTTGTGAATACGAGAGCTGCTCGAGGATTACCTAAACTGCTAGTTCCTCTACCACATTAACCATTCGCCAACCAACACTTTACGGATTTGAAATCGAGTAATAAATTTCGTAATGCTGTCGGCCCTAAGCTCCGTGTTTGCTCCATTTTAATTTGGTCATGCGAGAATTGCAAGTGCCTTTCTGTTCCCATTACGTCTACCTTATTATTGTAAGTGCCGGTGTCAGACACGAAAACGTAGTTTAGCGACCCACGTATCGGGATAAGAACTCGACTTTGTGGCTTCAGTTTCGTTAAAATATAGGGGATTGAAAAACGTATGGATTAAATAACTTACTCAAATATATAATCGAATAAGTGATTTCCTAAACTCTGGAGGATCGAAAACAAATTTCTCAAAGGTTTTAGTAGAATTCAATAACCGAAGTGTACATCGATATACATCAAATATGCCATAAATAATAAATCGGTATAAACCATAAACAACTGAGAAAGTTCTGATTTTGCCATAAATATATCTCATGAGACCTAATGGGGCATCGAAAACCTAACAAATTGAGTTGTGAACTACAAAAAACTCAAGAAGAAAAATATTGCGACTGAAAATTAGGTTTTTAAATGAAAAACCACGCTCAAATTGAAATCCGGCCAATATACTTAAATATATAAAAATAACGTTTTTCTAAACCACTAACTGTACGGACGAATATAATCAAACAAGCAAGCAAGGTCGCATATCGATATTTTTCTTATTTACGACGTCCTCGAACTTTTGTTATCTAAGAGGATACAGTTCAATTATCGAAATAAGTGTGGAAAGTATAAAAGTAATGATTCATTCATCTCTATCTATAAGTCTGTAGACGTTGGGCTTGCTGTTTACTTCTGCTGATTTTTTTATTTTTGCTGCTATAACTTTTCACGATTATTAATTCACATAACGAATTTTAATTTGAAGTTGACCCACAATCAATTTAAATAATAATAGGAGACCTAAATTATACACTTAATATTATTGCAACAAGCATATAAAAATTACTTAATGCCGACAATCTCCATCTGCTTTCATCGATAAGTTGTTCATCAAATGCAGAATGTTGTTTACATATTTATATATGTTTCTTTGATATCCATGTGTGCTTTTATTCATTATCAGTCGTATTTGTATTATTACACACAGAGCAAAGTATTGCGAATTCTGGGTTATTAAGTCTCCTTGAGAATTGCCGCCGCCACTGCTTTTTATACAAAAAAAGGAGTTGCAATTCGTCCAGCTTATCGCGCCAATATAATGTGAAAGTTATCGTTCTGCGAATACAGCTGCTTGAAAAGCCCTTACCGTGCAAATTACACCCTTTCTCGGATATTTTCAGTTTCCCAAAACTCAGCGTTTCTTCTTTCTTCACCCATTTTCTATTCTTTGAATATAAGCCTCCCCTATGCTTTTCCAATTTTGTCAGTCTTGTGCTACTATACCGATGGGGCCACAATTATAATAAGATAAAATGAACAAGAAAATAACACGTATTGCTTGAGTAAGAAAGAGATAAACATAGTAGCAAATGTTCGAGTAGGCCTGACGCGTATTTTAAATATGACAAATGTCAACCAAGCATGCCTACTAAAATAATTTTATCGTATGGTCATCTCTTTCTTACTCAAGCATCCTATTTTGTTGTTCATGTTATCTCATTGCTGTTATATATAATTATGGCCCCATCAGTATACCTATTACAGCCAGCTGTCCTTTTCAGATCGTCAGACTATCTGGCCAGTGGTCGTCCTACACTTTTTTTATGTCCACGGTCTCCATCTCAGTAAACTGCCACTCCAGTTGTTCTCGTTTCTAGCGACGTGACCAGCCCAACTCCACTTCAAGGCAGCTACTCTCCTTACATCTTGTACCTTAGTTTTTTCACGTATCCAAATATTGGCCTTTCTGTCTTTCAGAGTAATAACCATTATTTTTCGTTCTATGGCTCTTTGATTCACCCTCAGTTTACTAAGAATGGATTTGGTGAATACCCATGTTTCGGAACCGTAGGTTGCTATCGGTAAGACGCATTGGTTGTATATTTGTGATTTAATGGTAAGCGGTATATATAATTTACCTACATCTTTTATCTTTGCGTATGTCGTGCAAGTTAATCTAATTCTTTCAATAACTTCTACTACCCGTTTAGCTTTCCCCGTTGTTACTGTTTCTCCTAGGTCGTTTGAGTGCCGTGCAATTTCATATCGATCTCAACACAGCCCTGCAGAACATCTCGTTACTAGCGTGTAGATAAACAATTCCTTATTCGACAAACCGACCAACCCCTAACAGGTCTTCCGTCATATCGCGCGAGCAGATTGACCGCAATTTCGCCCTACGTCTTCCTCCAAGTGTTGTGGTTTCAGCCACCACCCAACTTCCATTTCCGAGCCCACAGTTCTCAACAAACGTTTGGCTATCGGGTCATCATTACCGGCCATGGATCTTCGTTCAGCACCAGTGCTCGACTGCCTCCAAAGTTGCAAAGTTGCTAGTAATGCTAATGTTTGGGACGCATCCCCGTTATAAGTGCAGTATTGAGCCAGTTTATCAAAAGTGTGTAGAAATCGTTCCCAGACGAACGCTTGTCTAAGGATTTGGCTTATCGCGCCACGTGACATCAGGAGATGGTAGAACTCGTAAGGATTTTTTTACTACCATTGTCTGCTGCAGTTCGGATGTTCCACCAATGCCTGCATAAATATATTTTTACAAACACTATCTTAATAGAGTTCCTAAATTTACTGTATGATTTTCATTTGTACAGCGAAGTGCAGTTCCGCATACAGTTGCAGTAAAATAAGCTTTCAGAGAGCACAAAAGAAGTGAGGACCTGGAGTTACATTTCGCATCAACGAAAGGAACATTCTCCTGGTGGAATTTCCGCATTACATCACCAGCAGATACAGGTGGTGCCATTAAAATAGCACCAGTTTGTTCCCGTACCTTTCTAGGTACAATTATTTCGACTATCGGGAACGAGCCATCACGGTGAGCTACTGGACCCCTTTCAGACCGTCGTCAACTGGATTTCTCCTCTAACAAGGTTAGCATTTCATTATTTTTATACAAGATAATATTAAAAAATACTTGTCAATTTAAGAGCATATTGGAGATATAAAAACAAATGCAAATGAAAGAGGTTTTTGTACAAAAGTAATAATAAGAAAGCTTGTCGAATGAATGATAATACATCTTGGAACACATGAGTCCACGCATAGTAGAAGAGGTCGCAGTTAAAAAGAAAATACCTGGAAACAAGAGCGCAGCTGAAAAACAAAGATGGCAAACAACTGAAAGTAAGAGAGATCTACAGAAGTATGGAGATGTATAATAAATATGAACACTAAAAGCAATAAGAGCAGATCCAATTATCCAGATGGACATTGGTCCATTGGGAAAGCACATTATAAATAATACATTACTTCAGGATAACCAACTCAATGTTTTGAGATTATAAATATCCATGTAACAGAATATGATCCTGTACTTACGATAACAATAAATGAGCAACAGCCTAGAATCCAAAATAGTATACATAACATGCCGTACAGAGAGATAAAATAGATCCTAAAAATTATCGAGGCTTGAGTGTAAACAGTACACTTAAAGGACTTTTATGTAAAATTCTAAACATTGAATAACAATGTATTACCATCAATAAGATAGATAAAAGACTGTGTTAGTAACTTGTTTGCTGTGCAACAGTTTCATCGACTTAGAGAAAGCACACGTTTCCACTCGAATATCGGAATCCAATTTATATTTTAATTGTTGTTATAATTACAGTAATCACAGTCGATAAAGTGAGGTACTGCCTAATTGTCTAGTTCCTATGGAATTTGGTAAGTTTTTATCTGCTTGGTTTCCCAAACAAGGAGCCGGCCTGGAAGTCCAAATGTGTTGAGGTATTACGATGTCTGTGAGCAAAGGCTTACTACTGCACCAACGGTCCGGTAAAAAAGAGATATAGAACAGAATATAACCAAGAAAAAAAAATTGGGGCGATTGAATTGCTTGTAATGAAAACATCGATTATCGACCATCACAACAATAGTGGAATCGGTATTTTGGTGGGGCAGTAAGCTCTACACACTAAATAGAGAATTTTTAAAAATGTCGGACTCTTAAATGGGTGCATCGTTTATTACTACAGTATTAGTACTCGAAGATAAAGGTCCACAAGTAATCTTAACAAGGATACCGAAAAGTAGGCGAAGGATAGGTATAAGGTTCATTTTTATGCCGCAATGTTATCTGTTATAATTCGGTTATTCCTCGATTTCTCAGACGAAGCCCAATCCTGTCCACTCATTTATTCAAGATTTAAAAGCATGACGTCAGCTTGTCGCAGGAATATAACGCCTCGCGTTGCAGACCGCTAATTCAGCAAAAGGGATTTCACGCCGAAAGAATGTAAGCGATTCCGCTGATAGTGCATCGGGGATATTTCCTTGCCGTTATACTCCCTACAGACGGCGCAATGCATTCCCAGCAGCATGATCTTGACATTCAGTCGGAGACGTTTGAGTGAGCAAGTTCTATTGCTTGGCGAGAGGAGCAGCGTTCATTAGTTGCGTAAAAATTAGAGGCTCCGGATCAACCTGGAGGTTCCTTAATAATTACGAATAACGAAAAGTGAATCTTGTAACAGGTGTCGTTAATTAAGTTACCCTTCAAATCACATTTTGTGGATATAGCAGTACTTGTCTTCACCTCCTGCCCGCATTTAAAGACAATTCGGTTTCGATTCTGTCCATGCAGCATCGCTGTCCTTGCCTGACGACATCCTCAAAGGCCAGATTCATCTACCATCGTCGAGCTGTGTGAACAACTTCGCACACAGCAAGGGTGATCTGTACAGTTAATCAGGACCCACCAGCTCAAGGTAGATGTATTGTAATTATTGCTTGAATTATATATGCTGCTGCGGAATGTTTTCAATTTTTTTTCTGCGTTCTGCTCTTTAGGGTTAATGTTACTGCGTCAGTTTGCTTGTTAAAGTTATCCAATACACACCTCTTCAAAATTACCGTCTTTATTTTATCGTGTACCGTGTTATTTAATGTACGGCAGTTGGCAGTGGCATGTCGAGAATCAACCAAGGTAGATTCCCGTTGACAAAGGGCCGGTTCACACATCATCCCCAAGTAGTGACGATTCCGGTCCCGTTTCAAATTCTGGGGATTAACACGGATTGAGAAGAACTTGTGGCGCTCTAGGCAAATGTGTTTAATCAGCTACCCCCTGACATACCTTCCCACCCCTTTGTCCCGACTCTAAGCTAGCCATGCAACCTTTGTTACATAACGCTGGAGTCGTATAGGTCTTCGGGCAATTAAAGCATACTAAGGGAATTTTAACTTTTCCATTTCAGTCACCCGAAGCCCTAGTTTCCCCGGGGCGGCGCGAGCTTATTTTGGTCGTAAGCACTGCTTTATCATGGAAATGAGCTCCAGATCTAGACGCAGAGAAATCCATGGGCAGATGTAAAACCAAGCTTACACTACAAATATTATTGATTTTCTATTCTAGAAATCCGCAGTTTTGTACCAATACAAACCGAATGGTTCCTTAAAACTATATTAGACACAATATATTTTTGGTGATAACAATAGACTGTGGACAGGGTTTAAAATATAATACTCACAATTCCATTGTTGAAGTAATTTAAATTGTTGGCAGAACCATCAATATCTTTACATTTTTCTATGCCAGTTATTAACGGCTTTTATAACACAGAATTATAACCAATAATGTCAACTAGTAATAAATCTTTTAAATCTATTGTTTAAGTACAATCTAACTGACTAAATCACAAATACGAAACGAATTAAATACAATGGAGTCATTCAAATTCAATTGATGCAAAAGCATAAAAATGAACCCACAACATATCACGCCTATTGCAAAACTGTTATGAACCGTGCCTAATTTAGATAAAAGATATAACAATGATGTTAAATATTTAGACAGGGGCACAGATTTTAATTAAATAAACCAGTCAGCCACAATTACCTTGCAATTTGGTTAAATTTGAAGTTAATAATAATGTACGCCTTTCTTGAATAAATATTTTGCTTTCCATTTTAATTAATTAAACCAAATTTAAAATGTTTCCCTACACATAATGAGTTTCATAAGTATTTTTACAACGGCTCTTGCTACGGGAAATTATAATAACCACGGCGATATTAATCTCCCAAATTTACTTAATATTTAACGAATAAGAATAAGCGTATTCAGTCCAGATAATTAAATGCAGCAGGATACATCACCCGCAAAAAGCAGAACGTTGCGGGCAAAAAACGAACCCTCAGTTCAAAGTTCGAAGTAGCAAGCAAGGAGCGAGTCAAATTCCTGTTAAGCCATTTGGTTTATGCCCGACGCAGTAATAAATATCTAACACCCACAAGTCTGCGTGAAAAATTCTAACGCAAATGGACGTTCTATAAGGGCAACAAAGGCAAACTTCGAGAGCATTTTCTATTACAAAAAACCACCCCTACGCGAAGTACGTTAATTTGTTCCGTTTCGTAAAATATACGAAATGTCAAAACCGTGTTTCCTATTTCAGCTTTACGTGCCGATGAAGTTTTGTGAAAAATGCACAGCCCGCTTGATTCGTGAGGAGCCTAAATTATCGTTCGCTTTTTATCGTGGAACTTCTGAAGCATAACGATACGGGAAATAGAAGTAAGTTCCAGCGATATTACGCTGATGAGAAAGTACATTTGTTAAGCATTCTGCACTGGCAGTTTATATAAATCAGGTAACACGCCCCATCTCAGCCAAAGTTAAAAATAAACGGCTTCTAGTTATACCCCGCCTAATTTATGGAAGGCATGCAACAACCAGAGGCTTATTTTATACCGATAAATTCAGTTGGTGATAAATGCTTTCACTTTTTCTGCGCTGGAAGACGGATTAACTAATAAACTGATTTTCCGTTTTTGCTTACATACGTTGTCGTCGCAGCTAATTTGTTCCTTACGTTTAACCACTTCTACAAAATATTTTCCCCAGTTTCCCTATAGCTAACGGCTTCTATTAGACTGATGTAGTTCTAGTAACCAAATAATAATAACGTATTAAGAATTTATAGATATTTGCATCCCTGTTAGTTATATCATTAACGATTTTAAATTTTCATCATACTGTTTAAAGTTAGTATTAATGGTCATAAATGCACACGCATCTAATTCTTTCTAATGGTGATACTGCTCGTTATAATATGGATTAGATTTAATATGTTTCTTCATAAAGAAACAATGGGAAAGCAAGAAATACTGACATGCATGCAAGCCCTCAACTTACGACTTTTTCACTTACTAAACAACGTAGTTGTACTATAATGATATTAGTAGGTACCAAAGACACATTTATTGCTAATGATAGGTTCTTGCGGGTTATGCCGTGGTCGTCGTTTCGCTGCTCATGCTGTCAGCCTCTTATCCATCGGGCCAACGCTATCTGTGACGAGGACAGTAAACCACAAGAATTGAGTCATGTAGAAGAAGTCTTACTCAGGAATGGCTACAGTCGACAAGACATCAAGAAAGCGTGTCAATATACAATAAAACCGAAAGAACCTCAACCTAAACCTACTAATTACGCCTGCCTTCCTTTCATCGCCAGAGTAACCGACAGAATAAGAAAGGTATTAGATAAAAAGAATATTGGAGTCCGCTATGGTACAATAAGAAAGGTCGAACAATTGATCCCCTCCAACAAAGATTCTTTGCCCAGACTACAGACAGAAGGCGTTTATTAGTTCCAATGTACATGTGGCAAATCTTACATCGGACAAACGGGAAGAAGCATCCAATGCCGAATAAAGGAACACCAAAGCCACACTTGGAAACATACAAAAATCAGCCATCGCAGAACACTTATTAGGACCAGGGGACCACAGAACAAATTACGACTCCGTAAACATACTAGCCAGAACTAAAAAATACTTCCCTCGTGTTATTCGGGAATCCCTAGAAATTATTAAAAATCCAAACAATTTCAATCGAGAAGACGGCTATCGCCTTAGTAACACATGGAAGGTAGCTCTGCAAAACCAATCCATCCATAAACAAGTTTCACGTGAGCAACCAAGCGGAAAAACGACAAATCCGAATAACATACAAGATCTGCATGAGCAGCCAACCGTAACGACTCCTCGGTATATAACCAGGAGCAAAAGGCACCAACATCAGTCTTTAGAAAACTTCTGAAGGAGCTGACAGCATGAGCAGCGAAACGTCAAGTTCAAATCGACGACCACGGCATAACCCGAAAGAACCTATCATTATGGACAACGGCCGTAAAAGCCTGCATTCGACACTTATTAATATTGAGCAGTTTCTCAAACGCTTGTAAATGTTGCAAATGTTGTTTGTTATTGGGGCTAAAATCTAAGATATCTTTCAAATAAAAGAACAGGAAAACCATCCCCTCGAATCTTTGTGACATGATACGAGGCCAATTGCTTTGGGCCAAAGTTCTCCGCAAGTATCTATCTATAGTTGCCCAGTGGAGTGATGATTGTAGTCTTGTCCATATCCTCAGGTGCATCTGGGATTTGAAATATATTTTCTTTAGGTCCTACTTGGAAAAAATAGTTGGCATAGCTATGCGGTGAGTCAAGTTCTGTTCAGTGGTCGATAGTCACCCCGTACCCGATAGCTTCCGTCTGACTGCCTGGCCAAATGAATGGCAACTGCCCATGGACGTGATGGACGCTTGATCATGCCAGCGCTTAATAATTCTTGAAGATGACCTTTCAAGCATGACAGTTGCTTGGTTAAGGTGTCGACACTTGGCGAAGCTAGGAGGACCAGTTATAACAATTTTATGGACTACCTTGTGCTTAATTGGAGCATATATGTCGAAGTCACAAAGTAAAAAAGAAAAATTGTTGCAGTAAGCAATAAGCTGATTGAACCGAAGTATCAATAAGAGCAGGTTGCTTTGCACTTGGTAATGACGCAGTAGCTGAAGAAGTTGGCTGATTGCTAGAAGTGTTGTCTGGGTAGCTATTGGGCAACAAGCAAACAAGCAAGGTGATTGGAAAAGAAGAACAGGGAGTAGCGCAGATAGTACGCGAATGTGATTGTAGCGGGAGTGGTTGAACAACTGATGGATGGGTGTATGTGTATGCTGGTTGCATATTGAAGGTTGACGAGGGACTTGCAGCAACTTTACTAGTAACGACAGCATTTCGGTATTCAAGTCGCATAAGAGGTTGTTGGTATGAGTGAGAGTGCATAAGTTGTTGGCAATTGGTCTTGAAGTCGAAAAAGTAAGAGACGACAACTCGAGTGTTGCCGAAGTTCAAGTTTTGAGGATCACTCTGTGATGGAAAGGAAGCATCAATGATAATATGGACGTATGAGGTCAATTCTCAATATTGGTATAGTAACGTTTACAACTAGAAAAGCACATGATATGCGTTGAGAAAAAAGGGAAAATCGCAATCGAATTCATCAACTGGAGTTCAAAAAATATTTGAGGATCATGGATACGCTAAACACCAGAGTCAATCTCGTTATGATACCGTGACAGGGAGTCTGGGAGGAGCGGTACAGCGTGGGAGCTAATGGGCAGAGAGAATGTTTAACTTGTAATCTGGGAGCCAAGAAAACTCAAGCACTGCTGCAGATTGGAGTCACCACTTATATTAATTTGCATTAACTATAATACCACTATATTATATAGTACAATTAGTATACGATAAGAAAACACGTGTATGTTGTGTGATTAAATTATAATGACTTTTTATTTACATTTTATGTCGTTCTTCTGTTTTATACTATATAACATAATCAAAACGACTATCTATGGAGTATCTAGACCCCAAAGCATCCGTTTGGTAGCAAATTTGTCGAGCTCTTGAATGCCATTTTTTTCAAAAAGCAAAAAAAGTCGTTACTTCTTTATAATAATCTGCATTGTTTATTTATTGACAAAACGAAAACGAAATTTAAGAAAAAACAAACAACCATAACCGTAATATAAAATGCTTCCTAATTTTAACTGCACAATAACTACAAATACTGATTAAAATACTAATACCAATAGTACCCTACCTCATAGCTCTTTTTTACTCGATTTCATTCTAGCGAATAATTATGTCTAATTTTTCGAGATTCAAACATCTGGCTCTAGCTTATAATGCTTATCTTTCAACAAGATTGCCTCCTTCTAGTTCGCAACTAGGATATAATTATCTGCAGCGTCGAAAAAGACCTTATGGTTGATGCTGTTGTTGCAAGTAGTATGAAAAATAGCAAAAATTATGATCATATCAGGAAAGTTGGCTAATCTGCGCTGTTGGACACGACTTTTTTTAAGTGGTTGGTTATGGAAAAGGTCTGGATTTCGTTTGATGCATGCTGGATTTGCATTTTGAATATTGTTGCATCAAATGAGTTATGAAATAAGTGTATAACAAATTGCCAATGTACTGAAAGCTCCTATAACGCGAATTATATCGTCAAGCGAAAGCAGAGTCGTCAATATGTCTTTTATATCACGTTTGTTCTTTTGATTCTAAAGAGGGGTTCAAGTGCTATGAAGTAATCAATTTCACCGCTTCGCGACTTGATAAACGTTTGTCAATTCGGTAATTTGAGTTTCAACAGATGATGGGCTTCAATAATGTCACAGTTTTATGTTTGTAATAATTTGCATAAAAAATGGAACTTCGTTAACATCATATCAAAATATAATATAAAAACTCAACAGTTACTCGGAAATGTTGATATAGTGCATCGAAAGGCCTGTAAAAGTGTTCAAAACGATGTAAACTTAAAAGAGTAATGTCATTCCATTATTGCCATTTGACGAAAAAATTATGTTGTCTCTAATAGAAACGTTACAAAATCAAAATTGAATAAAATGATAATCTTTTTTTAACCGAGCGAAGCGAGGGCTTTCGAGACGACTGAGCGAAAAATCGTTTCTGTCTATGTATCTCCAACACATAGCGGCGAAAGTAACGGACAGATTTTTATGAAAATGTACAGAGATTGTTAGAACAATTTCCCGAAGCTTGAACTTTCCGTATTTTGAGCCTAAATATTAGCAGTTTCAAATTCAAACTCATAGTTCAATGGTGTACTCAAAATTTCAGTCCTTACGATACTTATTTCCACTTATTTCATATGCTAACGCAAAGCAGTTTTTTTATATTAATCGAAATTCAATTCTTTGTACGCTCGTTTTATAAACGCTTTGTTATCATTTGCGAAGCAATGTAGTTTAGCTTATCGGCTTCTCAGAATTCTTGTTGTTCTAACAGGCCTAAAACTTCCCCCGCTTAGTCAGATTTCGTCATTCTAGAATTTTCCGAGCGTTTCGCTTAAACTAGACAAGATGTTAAGTCACGCTTGCGTGGTCCCATTCCATTTCCGCACCGTCGATCGAAGCTTCAATCAGCCTCCAGTTCTCGAGTCATTGAGACGTTGTTGATTCCGGCGGGGCTTTGGCCCCGTCGTAAGTCGACCTTGTTAAAAAGTGAAACTGTATGCTAGCCGTCGTCAAGTCAGTCAAGTTAGTGCCGTGAAATGTTTAGCCAAGGGTCCTTTTCTGTTCCGTGGAGCTGGTACCTCCGAATTTACGCCAATGACGGATTATTAAGTGAAAAATCCCTTGGGCGTGCTAAATCGTTATCGTAGCGAAGTCACCAAGTACCGTTCCGCATCTACCTGTCGTAGGGTGCTTCATTCTTCCCTTCCGGGGATTTATATCGTCACGTCTGCTTGAATACCACTCGGTGCAGTTTCCAGTTGTTTCCCTTATTTGTGGAACTGGCTTGGAAATGCGACCTGGAGGGGATGAGAACCAAAGTAACCAGTACATCTGACTTTCTATCAAGGTAATTGTTAGCCCTTAAATTTACAGTGATTTGTTGAAGTGAAGTTCCGTCAAGCTATGCGTTTGTTGTTCAAAGTGTACAATGTCAAACAAACACTACCGTGTTAAAGTGCATTCTTAGTCTTGTCAAATTTTAATGCCTATATGTCGCCTTGCGTTGGAGGTTTAAGTAAACATTGTTGCCATGTCACTACTTGAGTGGCTGTTACTAATTTCGTTCATGTAAAGTAGTTTTTGTGGTAAAATTTAACGTTAATACTGTTTTAAATGTAACCATGTCAATTGTTGCCGTTCTGTCAGTTGCGTTTAGTTTAAACATTACGTCTTTAACCTAACTAACCCATTTTTCCTATTATTTGTAACTGTACTGTACCATCTTGTTACCGACATCGTAACAGTGTTAGGGCCGCGTATTCTAGATATATCTCCCGATTATGTAGTAAAGTCGTGTTTGTGCGGTAACAAGATGTTCTGTGAAGATTTGGAACGACGGTACCAGATTTTGTTCGCCGCGTTACACCGTTGGGTGCCAGGAAGTCCCAAGACTCAAAGAACTATCAAATTTAGCTTATTTCAAAAAATGCTATAATGATTTTGATCATTTTCAGATGGCATTTCCCTCTTACTCAAAAGTGATACCTCATAGTCAGTATTTACCCAAAAATTCTAGGGTTCCCAATTATATTAAAAAGTGATGTGAGATATGAGTTGCACCAGATGTACTGATCTCAGAAATGCTAGTTAATATTATCAAACATTATCCATCCTTCCAATTAACATTTTTTGCGGATCCCAAGTGAAATGTGCCTGAGTACTGTTGCACACAGATAACGTCTTTTTTCAACATGACTCACAGCAGGTTGACTTCTAATATTTTTTAGAGAATATAACTCGTTGAATTTTGAGTCAGACTTCTAATATTTTTTAGAGAATATAGCTCGTTGAATTTTGAGTCAATCATTATCTCTCAAATTTAGGACATTGGTTATAGGACCTCCTACCATACTGATAATATAGAGACTCGAGATTTTCGATTTCTTACGAGCTAACTTGGTTTTGTTTTACGTGTCAAATGAATTAATTTAGAAATGTCATTTGATTTTTCTAGATTAGGTCGAGCGATTTAATTATAAAAAGCAAAAAAAAGTGTATTTGGGACAAACAGTGATCATTAGCATTGACACCCACGTAATAAAATAGTATTACGGTCTCTGTGATATACATTTTAAATCATTATATCCTTTTCCTGAATATAATTAGTAGTACGCCTACTAATCTATAATGTTTAAGCGTATCATTTCGTTATAATCCCAATGAAATGCGATTATAACTCATAATATTCATTAAAAAATCATGGATAATAAGCGTACTACTTATACATTGCCCATGAGTGTACTAATCCAACCTTAAATATCACTAACGTAATTTTTGACATCTGTGTGCAGTTATTACAAGGTTTTGTAAAATATACTAAAATGCTAACAAAACTAACAACAGAAACTAGATAAGCCATTCATTGCTGCTTTTGTAAGTTTAATTGCAATTTTTGAAAATAAGCGTAAATTTTTGTTCTGAGTTATCTTGCTAACTTCATTTATAACCAACATCAAAACCTGGTTTGTAACTAAATTTCTATTTATACTCCTACAACAATGTATGGTAACGGCCATGGAAGCTTGCATTCGACTAAAGTCACTTACATCCAAAATTTTCGAGATGATTTCAAATATTCAATATTTATTAAATTAACTTTAGCATGCAACAAGACTAATAAATCATAAATATACAACCTTGCTCTGAACACTCTCAACAAAAAAGCTTATCAACAAAACCTACACAGGAGCATCCATAACGCAAAGGAGAGTCACAATTTCATGCCAGTAATCTAATATATGCCTAATTTATATTTAACCTTGGCAAAGGAGATGAGTGAACAGTTTTATTAACCCATTAACGGCCAAGGGTAGAAAAAAACACTTTAGGAACAAAAATTTTATATTTTTCTAACAAATGTACAACAGAAAGACTAAATCTAAAAAAAAAATACAAATATGTTTTTTTCTCTACCAGATATTAAATGGTGCGTTTACGCACCTTTGGCCAATAAAGGTATACCAAGCCACAAGAATTACTAATACGGTTTCTCGTGAAAGGTCTCAAAACATTTGGAGTGCAAATGGACATTGCATTTGCTGCATAAGAAAATTGTGTGGCTTTTGCAAAGTCTACATCTTCTTCTTGCCTTTTCTTCACTTTCCACAATGACGTGTCCAATGTTGTCAAAACGAATTTCAGCAGGCAAACTGTTGTGCGATGGGCGACCTTTGCTTGAGTTTGATCCTGAAGGTAGGTGTAGCTCAATATTATCCGGATCCTGTTTTTCGTTCTCTTTAGCGTCTTTCGACATTTCTTCACTTTTTATCATAGCAAGAACCAAGTAAGACTTGAATTCTAACTGATCCATTTTGCTGTTGTTTGCGATTCTATATATTTTTCAAGCATTTACCACTGCACTGTCAATAACATTGATGAATAACGGCCACCACCATTTTTTACCACGTATTCTTATTCTATAATTTGCTATCCCATTGTCATGCAAATCTACTCCCCCCATATTTTTGTTGTATTCGCTGATCATTAGAGGTTGGGCTATATGAGTATCTTTTTTTTCCTTTCGGTTATACCTTTTAGTAATTACCGTTGGAAAAATGGATGTTTGATTACTGACTGCTGTTACGACAGAATTGTCGTTCCATCTAACAACTGCAGTTTCAGTTCGTTCGTCGAAGGCAATATCAAACGAACCTCTTTCTCTTTTACCCATTTCCTTGGTATTTTGAAGAGGACATTCAGGAAGTCTATATTCCCGTACAGTGCCTGTTGCAAAGTATCCCTTTTCTCTCAGTAAACTGAATAAATTGTAAGAGGAAAAGAAGTTATCAAAAAAAACTTTATGTTCTTTGGGATTAGTAACAACATCGAGTAAGTCCATAACGACTTGAGCTCCTACACCAAACTCAGATTTTTCAGTATTTAGAGTTGCGCCAGCGTAAGGAATGAATTTGAACAAATAACCACCAGAACTGCATAAACACCAAAGCTTAAATCCGAACCTTACAGGCTTTCCTCTGATAAACATTTTAGCGGAATGTCTCCCAAAATAGGGACCATTTCTTCATCAACCGCAAGATTATGGGAAAATATCCCGAACTGCAAATTTCTCTTGTTTATTTCATCAAAAAGGGGTCTCAGTTTTGCAAATTTGTCGTTCTTGTCTAATACTTTATTGTCAGATACATGCAAATTTCGTTTAATTTGTCTAAATTTATTGCGACTCATTGCATTTCTGACTATTGCAAGGTCTTTGTCTTCGTCTTTTGACCAATACATATCCATTCGGGGCAAGGTGTGGTAACCTGATAAAATTAGAATAGCAATAAATCGCTTAAGTGATGAAATGTTAAATGTGAAGTCGTGACGATTGTTGTCGTATGCATATTTTTTTGAATAATCGATAATTTTGGATAGCAGTTCATCGTCGAAGAATAAATAAAAAATCTCTAATGGAGATTTTCCACCTAAGCTAGCCTCTATAGTTTCTTTGTTCGCCTCCTCCACAGAAATGGGTGTCGTTGTAAATACTGGCTTCTTTTTCCCCCATTTCGGTACATATTTTTTTGTTTTAGATGCTTTGGAGGATGCTTTTGATCTTTTTGTAGGAATTACGTCAGCTACAGCTTCTGATTGAGGAGTAACATTTCTCTCGCTGTGTAAATGAACTTCAAATGTACCTGCTACATCTGTTGGCGAAGTTCCTGTCATCAGTTGATCTTCGTCAATATCTTCCTCATCGGTCAACTCGTCAACAACAGGCGGCACATACACTACATCCACTGTTTCAGATGTCGCAACCTCATCATCTTCTTCTAAAAGAGCTGTCAGTTCTTGAAGAGTTAGTGGTCGCTTATCATTCCACGACATTACAACTTTTCTAAAGGATTCAATAGTGTCAAGAAATTTATGGGAATATATAACTTACCTTTTATCGACTTGAGCTCTACAAGATAATGTAATACTGGAGGAACAAGGGTTATGTAAAACACTACAAAACAACACAACACTGTAATAAAAACATCCACACAGCAGCATAAATAACTGTGAACTAAGTGCATGCAGTAGGATCACACCACCGTCACAGAATAATACAGAATGGCCTCTAGGCTTAAAATTCAGCTAGTTTTTTCTTTGCGCATGCGCGAGTTCTGGTGGTGTGCAGTCAGCTGTTTTCCATATTTTACACGTGTACCGGTGGCGGTCAATGACCCCTTATAAGAAGGTTATGTGCAAAGGTGACGCAGTGACATACTATACGTATTGCGCCAAAGGTGCGTAAACGCACCATTATGTTCAAATGGCGGCAAATAACACCAAAATGAAAAATATTTAGAATTTTCTGCATTATTAGATAACACTCAACTATAAAGTATGTAAAAATATGAAAAAACCGAGAACTACAATTTTTCTAAAGCTTTTGACTCCACTTCAAAAACGATACAAAAATTCATGTCAATATGCGCAACTTGTGATATGCAGAATTCTAGAATTCGAAAATAATGTCTGGATATTCAAAATTTTATTTAGTCTAAAAGGCTTTCTACAGTACCAGGATACATAAAAAATTATATAAAAAACCTTAGTCACTTATAAAAAAATATATAAGTAAAATGGTGCGTTTACGCACCTTTGGCGTTAAATGGGTTTTTATTTACGGATTTGGTCTATTAAAATAGTAAATTTTATACACGAATTTTTACTGTATTTCTCGTGTTATACATTATGGAGATAATATTGCTGTGGCTAAGGGAGGCTCTGTAAGCTTTTTTTCTAATTGGCAAACTGATTAAAATGAAATGTAATCGTTATTTATCAAATTATTAATAAAATGGTTATATGCCCTCTATTTTGTAATATTCTATTTAACTGCAAACTCAGTGTGCTAGCTCATCAGTAAAACATGAAACTCTCTACAGGTTAGGTCCCGAATTTCGCTATCTTTTAACATAGAATCTGAGGTTGACTAACTCGAAATTCAAAGTAGTTCGAGAGCGCGGTTTTTAGTGGTTAGCTCAAATAAATCCCGAACTGTCAGGTAAACACAAATTAGTCGGTCGTGCACGACGGCAAATTGAATGTTTACACTCGTGTAATTATGAACAACGCATCAAGTAAGTCGTTTGAATTTTTCCCACTTGGCAATTAAACTAGCTTTTGTTCTATGATGACGTCAAGACCGTCCCTAGATTGTTAAAGTCTACACATTACCCTTTTTCCGAGACGTCAGAAATCACAAAACATAGCGTTAAAAACGTACACAAAGAATCATTGAAAATGAACAGGGCTATGCAACTAACATTACAGTAGTTGATTACGTTTTCTGAATTCCCCTTGTCTCTAAAGTAGAATCATGTTGTTCTAACTCTCTACCCATCGTAATAATAAAATAACGTTGCACGCAATTGCAAAAACGTCGGTTAAGTCAATTTGAAATGCATACACCTGTTCATTTTCAATGATCGCAAGTGTACGTCTTATATTATAGTAAATTCAAAATGATCATTTAGATCACAGGTAGTAGACTTCAGAAAGAATTTGACATATACCCAACCTTTAATGTAAGGGATGCTCCAAATAGCACATTTATCAAACCAAGATATTCTCGACCTATGTAATTCGACGTTTCTCCTCTGTGAAGAAGTCCCTAACGCTTAAAATAAGATTTTAGGCTTGCTCGCTTGCTTGTTATTGCGCGTTAGTTTACTGTCATTTTGGACAAATGTCACATTGACAGTATTATAAAACAAACCATGCTTAAAGCGGACCTGACCAAAAACTGCAGATTTTTTGTTTCGTCCAGTTCCATATAGTTAAATAAAGGAGCAAATTGTGACGTCACAAAAAAAGGGTAATGTGTAGACCTTAAAAGCGACGCTACTTCGGGCATTTTTTTTTGGACGCTTCGGGTTTTTGCTGGATCTGCAGAATTTACCCAAGCTACGCTAATTTTGAGAAAACCAACGCAAATGGACGCTGGGAAACACGCTGTTTGATTCACACAGATGCGTGCATCAAAACCTTTTTGATTATAATTAATCATGTAATTCAAGTCATAACTGTTCTATCTCATTCAAAGGTCGTGGTAAAGTCAAATTTGCATCTTGCCGTATTTGTTTGCCTCTGTTAATATTGGAAAGGAATTTGTAAGCTTCCCTTAATAGCTTTTAAGAGGATGGATACATTTTCTACTAGAACTTAAGCCGACTTAGCATATTTGGGAATCATGGGTTTATGGATTTCGTTCAATTGCCTCATTGAGAGAGCTTAGCATTAAGATTCTTAGAATAAGTATTTATTCCTACGTGCGACGCTCCGATTGGCTACGCAGGATCGCCTCAGCCAATAGTGTTTGAGCTTGCCCCTCCTTGATGAATTTGCGAGTTCGGCTCGTTGTAAATTCAGCGTCAGTTAGATTCAGAGTTTCGAGTAATCAAGTTCAGCTATGCTTGTGCTGGGTTGCGGTCGTTCTAACTCCCTGGTAAAGACGTTTCCAGGTTGTTTTGTGTTACGGTTACGCGCAATTCGCTATTTTCGCGTGGCCAATCCAAGCGTGTCACAACAGTTGAAGCTTTTGTAAAAAACCATCGGTCCATCAGTGACGTTTGTAATCGTTGTTACTCAATATACTCGTGTTTGTTAAGTCTTGTTTCACTCCAACAACTAACTGAACCCAAGTCAAGGGTTATTAAGTGGCAGTTCCCGGCAATCCCATTGAACCGGAATTCGCAGCGGATTAATTGGGGGCCCCATTCGTGGAAGCCTCTTACCAAGTTAATCATACAAAAAACATTGGTCCTTCGAGCCGGATTTAGAAGAAGCTAAAAAACGCGAGTGTACAAGTTTCCAGTAGCTGGTGGATGCAATTGCTCCAACATCGTTTCGTCGGAGAGCGTCAAGAAGCTTCCCCAACACCAGGAAATTCAACCATCGAGAGCCTACACCGAGTCCAGTTCCCACGTCAAGCGGCAGCGATCGGCAGCGGGTTGGTTTTCTGTTCGTCATGAAGTTACTGCGTTCTCAAATCAAAAGTAAGTCCTTTTCCATTACACCTTTGTTTAGTGTTGTTTTTTGCTTGTGTCAGTCATGGTGGAAACTCGTTCGACATCAGCGGTCATGTCGGAAACTCGCGCTTTAACCACTCGTTGCAAATTCATAAAAGCCAAAGTAGATCGTTTCAAAACTCTATTTCATAGAATTTCTTCGTCCAGCCCCGTGAAGGCTCACGAGGTCGGCAACTTGTCAGAAGAGTTTAGTTGTTTCCAAAATTTGTTGGATGAGTATGAGAAGTCAATGGAGGGCCTAATGGAGGCCGACGCTGAACACTTTGATGAACTTTTCAATGAATTCGACTCTTTTATGACTCATTTTAGCGAGATTAGTAGCGCAGTAAAGGAATTCTTATCAAAAAATAAGATCAGTCCGGGTATAAAACCGAATCTAGGTCAAAATTCTTTGCAAAGTGGCCCTTCAGGAGAGCTCGCTGGATTAAGAATACCACCCTTAGATTTGCCTTCCTTTTCGGGGAAATTCGAGAATTGGGTTCAATTTCATGACTCCTTTACGTCGCTTATTCATGACAACGCTAATTTGACCAACGTTCAGAAATTTTACTATTTGATTTCTTCCCTCAAGGGAGAAGCTGCTAGTTCAATCTCGTCGTTAAAAGTTACCAACGATAACTATACCATTGCTTGGGACATCCTAGTCAAGCGATTTGAAAATAAGAAGCTGATAGTAAAATCAAACATAAATGCGTTATTCAGTTTAGAGAGCGTAAAAAAGGATTCACATTCGTCTGTTCAAAGGCTGCTCGATAGTGTAGTTAGAATTTTGGAAATTTTAAAGGCATACGGGGAACCCACAGTCGACACCATACTAATACATATCATAGTTTCGAAGCTCGGCTCAGCAATGCAGACTGACTGGGAATTATACAAACATACCGGACAATTTCCTACTTTGCGAGAGTTGTTAGATTTTTTAGAGAGCAAAAGTCACTTATTAGGTTCGCTGGAAGCTGCGAAAATAGGTTCGAGTTTGGGAAATCAGGGATCCGAGCAAAAAAGTCATGCACGCGCTCATGTAGCCAGAGAGCAAGGTAATCACTCTTGTGATTTTTGCAAAAATAGTAATCATTCGATTAGCGCTTGCGAATCATTTTCAAAATTGTCGGTAAACGCTCGTATCGAAGAGGCGCGTCGTTTGAAATTATGCAACAATTGTCTCAAGCCCGGACATTTCGTGGTAAAATGCACATCGTCGAGATGCCGCGTATGCAGAAAAAAGCACCATACTTTACTGTGTTTGCGTCCAAAGCGCGACGGGCACGAAAATACTTCGTCGCCGCGTCCTGGACCGCCAGAAACCAGCAGCGTCCGTCGCATCCGTTTCAGCAGCCTGTAGCCGTCCTGCAATCGCGGCGCCAGCGCAAGTTTTATTGTCCACGGTTAGCGTATTCGTAGAAGGATCCTCCGGGTCATTTTCCCGGGCAAAAGCTCTTTTGGACCCCGGATCCCAACTTAAATTAGTTAGCGCCGACTTGTGTCAAAATTTGAAAATTGAGAAACGAGGTAATGTCACCTCACTGTCGGGTGTTGGTGCCAGGGCTCTGAACGCTGAATTCAGAGCAAACGTTCGAATCCGCTCCCGTAACGGGAAATACGAGGACATTTTGAGCTGTATTGTGTTAGACAAAATTACGGACCCTCTGCCTGCCCTGTCTTTCTCGTTGAGGGATTTGAAGATCCCACCAAACATTGTGCTAGCCGATTCAGATTGTAATACACCGGGAAAGATTGATCTTTTATTAGGCGCGAATGTCTTTTGGCAAGTGCTCTGTCAGGGACAGGTGAAATTGGGCCCAGAGAAGCCATTCTTAACAAAAACTCTTTTTGGTTGGGTTTTAGGCGGAAACATGAATGTCGAAAATCGAGCGCTCATTCTTTCAAATAGAGTTCATTTAAGTGTAGCCGGCATCGAGCACGGCATTCAGAGATTTTGGGAAATCGAGGGGGCGTACGGTTCATCAGGCCGACTCTCTTCTGATGACAGATTTTGCGAAGACCATTTTCAATCGACTACGAAACGGGCGTCGTCGGAGCCGCGTAGGTTCATCGTGAGCATACCTTTCAGGAAAGATGCTCCATCGCTGGGAGACTCGCGCGGTATAGCATTAAAGCGTTTCTATTCATTAGAAAACAAATTGTCAAAAAATCCCGAGTTGAAAACCGCGTATTCCGCATTTCTCAAGGAATATGAGTCGCTTGGTCACTTGAGCAAGGTGGACGACGAAGCGAGCCTTCCTCATCCTCGGTTTTATTTGCCACATTTGCCAGTCATAAAGGAGGACAGTTCAACGACCAAACATCGCGTTGTTTTTGACGGCAGTTGTGCGTCCTCCTCCGGAGTATCGCTTAACGACCTTCAACATAAGGGCCCAGTGGTCCATCAGTCGCTGTTTCCAATTCTTTGTCGCTTTAGGCAATTCAAGTACGTGCTGAAAGCAGATTGCGCCAAAATGTACAGGCAAATCCTCGTGGACCCCTCGCAGACGCAATATCAATTAATTTTATGGCGTGACGACAAAACCTCAGCGGTAAAATGCTTCAAATTATTAACGGTCACCTACGGTACTAAATCAGCCTCGTACCTAGCAACTAGGTGCTTGATACAAATCGCCCAGGAAATCGAAGCATCGCTTCCAGAGGCCTCATTAAGAATTAGCCGGGATTTTTATGTAGATGACCTACTGACTGGTTTTGAAAATAGGGCGGAAGCCATAAAAACGCAATTCGAAATTAGTAGCGCTTTGTCGGAGTACGGGTTTGAATTGCGAAAGTGGGCATCCAACGACAGTAAAGTAGCTAGCGCCATTGGTGTAGATCGCGGCAGCGTGGAGCCCATTTCTTTGACGGAAGACGCCACGGAGAAAACTCTCGGCATTTTTTGGGATACTCGGCGGGACGTGCTAAGTTACAGAGTGAACCCTAGCTGTTGCAAATCAGTTACCAAGCGGGCTATACTCTCTAGTATGGCTCAAGTATTCGATCCCTTGGGACTACTTGATCCAAGCGTTCTAACTTTGAAACTTCTCGTGCAACGGCTTTGGCAGTTGAAGTTGTCATGGGACGAAACGGTGCCCATGGAGATGCGCTCCAGATACGACGACCTCCATTCTTCATTACGCGCTTTGGGCTCATTGGCAATTCCGAGACGGGTAATTTGCGATGACATAAATTCGATAGATCTTCACGGATTTGCGGACGCGAGTTCTGTAGCCTATGGATGCGCCGTGTATATACGTTGCGTTGACGCGGGCGGTAATGTCACCACCAATTTGCTTTGTGCTAAGTCAAGGGTCGCTCCATTAAAAACAATATCCTTGCCTCGTCTGGAGCTTTGCGCAGCCTTACTGTTGGCTCGTTTGATTAAAACTATACTCGATTCCTCCGCATTTAAATTTGACCGCATGTACTATTGGTCGGACTCCACCATAACTCTGCACTGGATAAATAAGGATGCGAGTAATTGGAAGACGTTCGTCGCGAACCGGGTGTCCGAGATTCACGAACTAAGCAATAGGGAAGCATGGTTTCACGTGCGTACAAATTGCAACCCGTCCGATATAATTAGCAGGGGAATGTTACCCCAGGAGTTACTCAACTCGCGCTTGTGGTGGCACGGGCCAGAGTTTTTGTCACAGGCGGACTTAAAACCCCAGCCCGTTAAAATTGATTCGGGTGAGCTAGCAGCCCAAGAGTCGCGCCCAGTAGTGGCCACTCTTCACCATCGCGTCCCAGAATTTGAACTTTTCAGGCGCTATTCCAGTTTTACAAAATTACAGCGCGTAGTCGCGTACTGCCTGCGTCTCGCGAGAAACAGAAACACCGAAACGCGCTGGTCGGGGCCTCCAGCCATTGACGAATTGGAGGACGCGACTCGCCGCCTGATCAAAATTGCCCAGGCGGGAGTCTTTTCCTGAGAAATAACAGTTTTGTCTAAAAAAGCGCCATTGCCGAAAAATAGCACGCTGCTTTCTCTAAACCCATTTCTGGACGATCAGGGCCTACTGCGCGTGGGCGGCCGTCTAGAAAACTCCAATCTAAGCTTTGATCAGAAACATCCCCTTTTGTTACCAGCTAGTCATCCTTTGTCGTTGCTAATCGTGAAGCAAGAGCATTTGCGGCTCTTGCATTGTGGACACTCGGTGTTACTGGCCTCATTGCGGGATAAGTTTTGGATCGTGAGAGCCAAAGACCTAATACGTAAAGTAATACACAATTGCGTGATATGCTCCCGTGCCAAGCCTAAGATGAATGAACACTTGATGGGATCACTACCCGAAGCTCGTGTCACACCCTCTCCTCCTTTCAGCAATTGCGGGATAGACTACGCGGGTCCCGTGTTTATAAAAAACAAATCCGGGCGAGGCGCGAAAGAAGTAAAAGCTTACGTAGCCCTATTTGTGTGTTTGGCCACGAAGGCTATTCATCTTGAACTCGTGGAAGACCTCACGACGGAGGCTTTCATCGCATCGTTGAGGAGATTCATCTCCAGACGCGGTTTACCCTCCAACATATTTTCTGACAATGCTACCTGTTTCACCGGTGCCAGAAATCAGCTATCGGAATTAAAAAATATCCTGTCAGGCTCTAGTGAGCAATGCATAAGGGAGGAATTGTCAAAACATAACATTAAGTGGAATTTTATTCCGGCACGCTCTCCGCACTTTGGCGGCATTTGGGAAGCGGGGGTAAAGTCATTGAAATATTATTTAAGGCGAATATCTTGCAACGCAAAGTTAACTTTCGTTGAGTATTACACCATGCTGACTCAAGTGGAGGCGATACTAAATTCCCGCCCACTCTGTGTTCTCCCTACCGACGCCTCATTCCCCGAAGTCCTTACTCCTGCCCACTTCTTGATCGGTCGGAAGCTGACTTCGTTTCGGGAAGCCCAACTCCAGGACATACCGGAAAATCGTCTAAGCCGCTATGGGCTGGTCCAGCGGCTGTCCCAGCAGTTTTGGGATCGTTGGTCCCGGGACTACCTCCACCTCCTGCAGCGCCGGCCTAAGTGGAAGTCCTCCAGCACGTCTCTAGCCCCCCAGGTGGGCGACGTGGTACTCGTCCACGACGAGGCATCTCCAAGCTACCGTTGGCCACTGGCAATCATCTCGGCCACATATCCAGGAGCGGATGGTGTTGTGCGTGTGGTGCAAGTGCGCGATTCCCGAGGGAATCTCCTGAAACGCTCGGTGCGTAAAGTGTACATCCTACCCAAAGACGATCATTGCAATCAAGGGCAATAAACATTGACTTTGCTCTTAGTTGGTAGTTTTCGTTAATTGAACATTTTGCTAGGTTTAGTTGTTTCTTTGCTTGTATTCATGCTAGTTGTAGGTTATCTGTAAGACTCTTGGATTAACATCTGTCATTAGTTCTTGTTATGCATTTGATTATTTGGTAGTGTTAGATTTCAGTTTAATTTTGGGATTTAATCACGTCGTGCCATAGTCTGCACTTCGGGGGCGGCATGTTTGATTCACACAGATGCGTGCATCAAAACCTTTTTGATTATAATTAATCATGTAATTCAAGTCATAACTGTTCTATCTCATTCAAAGGTCGTGGTAAGGTCAAATTTGCATCTTGCCGTATTTGTTTGCCTCTGTTAATATTGGAAAGGAATTTGTAAGCTTCCCTTAATGGATTTTAAGCGGATGGATACATTTTCTACTAGAACTTAAGCCGACTTAGCATATTTGGGAATCATGGGTTTATGGATTTCGTTCAATTGCCTCATTGAGAGAGCTTAGCATTAAGATTCTTAGAATAAGTATTTATTCCTACGTGCGACGCTCCGATTGGCTACGCAGGATCGCCTCAGCCAATAGTGTTTGAGCTTGCCCCTCCTTGATGAATTTGCGAGTTCGGATCGTTGTAAATTCAGCGTCAGTTAGATTCAGAGTTTCGAGTAATCAAGTTCAGCTATGCTTGTGCTGGGTTGCGGTCGTTCTAACTCCCTGGTAAAGACGTTTCCAGGTTGTTTTGTGTTACGGTTACGCGCAATTCGCTATTTTCGCGTGGCCAATCCAAGCGTGTCACAACAGTTGAAGCTTTTGTAAAAAACCATCGGTCCATCAGTGACGTTTGTAATCGTTGTTACTCAATATACTCGTGTTTGTTAAGTCTTGTTTCACTCCAACAACTAACTGAACCCAAGTCAAGGGTTATTAAGTGGCAGTTCCCGGCAATCCCATTGAACCGGAATTCGCAGCGGATTAATTGGGGGCCCCATTCGTGGAAGCCTCTTACCAAGTTAATCATACAAAAAACATTGGTCCTTCGAGCCGGATTTAGAAGAAGCTAAAAAACGCGAGTGTACAAGTTTCCAGTAGCTGGTGGATGCAATTGCTCCAACATCGTTTCGTCGGAGAGCGTCAAGAAGCTTCCCCAACACCAGGAAATTCAACCATCGAGAGCCTACACCGAGTCCAGTTCCCACGTCAAGCGGCAGCGATCGGCAGCGGGTTGGTTTTCTGTTCGTCATGAAGTTACTGCGTTCTCAAATCAAAAGTAAGTCCTTTTCCATTACACCTTTGTTTAGTGTTGTTTTTTGCTTGTGTCAGTCATGGTGGAAACTCGTTCGACATCAGCGGTCATGTCGGAAACTCGCGCTTTAACCACTCGTTGCAAATTCATAAAAGCCAAAGTAGATCGTTTCAAAACTCTATTTCATAGAATTTCTTCGTCCAGCCCCGTGAAGGCTCACGAGGTCGGCAACTTGTCAGAAGAGTTTAGTTGTTTCCAAAATTTGTTGGATGAGTATGAGAAGTCAATGGAGGGCCTAATGGAGGCCGACGCTGAACACTTTGATGAACTTTTCAATGAATTCGACTCTTTTATGACTCATTTTAGCGAGATTAGTAGCGCAGTAAAGGAATTCTTATCAAAAAATAAGATCAGTCCGGGTATAAAACCGAATCTAGGTCAAAATTCTTTGCAAAGTGGCCCTTCAGGAGAGCTCGCTGGATTAAGAATACCACCCTTAGATTTGCCTTCCTTTTCGGGGAAATTCGAGAATTGGGTTCAATTTCATGACTCCTTTACGTCGCTTATTCATGACAACGCTAATTTGACCAACGTTCAGAAATTTTACTATTTGATTTCTTCCCTCAAGGGAGAAGCTGCTAGTTCAATCTCGTCGTTAAAAGTTACCAACGATAACTATACCATTGCTTGGGACATCCTAGTCAAGCGATTTGAAAATAAGAAGCTGATAGTAAAATCAAACATAAATGCGTTATTCAGTTTAGAGAGCGTAAAAAAGGATTCACATTCGTCTGTTCAAAGGCTGCTCGATAGTGTAGTTAGAATTTTGGAAATTTTAAAGGCATACGGGGAACCCACAGTCGACACCATACTAATACATATCATAGTTTCGAAGCTCGGCTCAGCAATGCAGACTGACTGGGAATTATACAAACATACCGGACAATTTCCTACTTTGCGAGAGTTGTTAGATTTTTTAGAGAGCAAAAGTCACTTATTAGGTTCGCTGGAAGCTGCGAAAATAGGTTCGAGTTTGGGAAATCAGGGATCCGAGCAAAAAAGTCATGCACGCGCTCATGTAGCCAGAGAGCAAGGTAATCACTCTTGTGATTTTTGCAAAAATAGTAATCATTCGATTAGCGCTTGCGAATCATTTTCAAAATTGTCGGTAAACGCTCGTATCGAAGAGGCGCGTCGTTTGAAATTATGCAACAATTGTCTCAAGCCCGGACATTTCGTGGTAAAATGCACATCGTCGAGATGCCGCGTATGCAGAAAAAAGCACCATACTTTACTGTGTTTGCGTCCAAAGCGCGACGGGCACGAAAATACTTCGTCGCCGCGTCCTGGACCGCCAGAAACCAGCAGCGTCCGTCGCATCCGTTTCAGCAGCCTGTAGCCGTCCTGCAATCGCGGCGCCAGCGCAAGTTTTATTGTCCACGGTTAGCGTATTCGTAGAAGGATCCTCCGGGTCATTTTCCCGGGCAAAAGCTCTTTTGGACCCCGGATCCCAACTTAAATTAGTTAGCGCCGACTTGTGTCAAAATTTGAAAATTGAGAAACGAGGTAATGTCACCTCACTGTCGGGTGTTGGTGCCAGGGCTCTGAACGCTGAATTCAGAGCAAACGTTCGAATCCGCTCCCGTAACGGGAAATACGAGGACATTTTGAGCTGTATTGTGTTAGACAAAATTACGGACCCTCTGCCTGCCCTGTCTTTCTCGTTGAGGGATTTGAAGATCCCACCAAACATTGTGCTAGCCGATTCAGATTGTAATACACCGGGAAAGATTGATCTTTTATTAGGCGCGAATGTCTTTTGGCAAGTGCTCTGTCAGGGACAGGTGAAATTGGGCCCAGAGAAGCCATTCTTAACAAAAACTCTTTTTGGTTGGGTTTTAGGCGGAAACATGAATGTCGAAAATCGAGCGCTCATTCTTTCAAATAGAGTTCATTTAAGTGTAGCCGGCATCGAGCACGGCATTCAGAGATTTTGGGAAATCGAGGGGGCGTACGGTTCATCAGGCCGACTCTCTTCTGATGACAGATTTTGCGAAGACCATTTTCAATCGACTACGAAACGGGCGTCGTCGGAGCCGCGTAGGTTCATCGTGAGCATACCTTTCAGGAAAGATGCTCCATCGCTGGGAGACTCGCGCGGTATAGCATTAAAGCGTTTCTATTCATTAGAAAACAAATTGTCAAAAAATCCCGAGTTGAAAACCGCGTATTCCGCATTTCTCAAGGAATATGAGTCGCTTGGTCACTTGAGCAAGGTGGACGACGAAGCGAGCCTTCCTCATCCTCGGTTTTATTTGCCACATTTGCCAGTCATAAAGGAGGACAGTTCAACGACCAAACATCGCGTTGTTTTTGACGGCAGTTGTGCGTCCTCCTCCGGAGTATCGCTTAACGACCTTCAACATAAGGGCCCAGTGGTCCATCAGTCGCTGTTTCCAATTCTTTGTCGCTTTAGGCAATTCAAGTACGTGCTGAAAGCAGATTGCGCCAAAATGTACAGGCAAATCCTCGTGGACCCCTCGCAGACGCAATATCAATTAATTTTATGGCGTGACGACAAAACCTCAGCGGTAAAATGCTTCAAATTATTAACGGTCACCTACGGTACTAAATCAGCCTCGTACCTAGCAACTAGGTGCTTGATACAAATCGCCCAGGAAATCGAAGCATCGCTTCCAGAGGCCTCATTAAGAATTAGCCGGGATTTTTATGTAGATGACCTACTGACTGGTTTTGAAAATAGGGCGGAAGCCATAAAAACGCAATTCGAAATTAGTAGCGCTTTGTCGGAGTACGGGTTTGAATTGCGAAAGTGGGCATCCAACGACAGTAAAGTAGCTAGCGCCATTGGTGTAGATCGCGGCAGCGTGGAGCCCATTTCTTTGACGGAAGACGCCACGGAGAAAACTCTCGGCATTTTTTGGGATACTCGGCGGGACGTGCTAAGTTACAGAGTGAACCCTAGCTGTTGCAAATCAGTTACCAAGCGGGCTATACTCTCTAGTATGGCTCAAGTATTCGATCCCTTGGGACTACTTGATCCAAGCGTTCTAACTTTGAAACTTCTCGTGCAACGGCTTTGGCAGTTGAAGTTGTCATGGGACGAAACGGTGCCCATGGAGATGCGCTCCAGATACGACGACCTCCATTCTTCATTACGCGCTTTGGGCTCATTGGCAATTCCGAGACGGGTAATTTGCGATGACATAAATTCGATAGATCTTCACGGATTTGCGGACGCGAGTTCTGTAGCCTATGGATGCGCCGTGTATATACGTTGCGTTGACGCGCGCGGTAATGTCACCACCAATTTGCTTTGTGCTAAGTCAAGGGTCGCTCCATTAAAAACAATATCCTTGCCTCGTCTGGAGCTTTGCGCAGCCTTACTGTTGGCTCGTTTGATTAAAACTATACTCGATTCCTCCGCATTTAAATTTGACCGCATGTACTATTGGTCGGACTCCACCATAACTCTGCACTGGATAAATAAGGATGCGAGTAATTGGAAGACGTTCGTCGCGAACCGGGTGTCCGAGATTCACGAACTAAGCAATAGGGAAGCATGGTTTCACGTGCGTACAAATTGCAACCCGTCCGATATAATTAGCAGGGGAATGTTACCCCAGGAGTTACTCAACTCGCGCTTGTGGTGGCACGGGCCAGAGTTTTTGTCACAGGCGGACTTAAAACCCCAGCCCGTTAAAATTGATTCGGGTGAGCTAGCAGCCCAAGAGTCGCGCCCAGTAGTGGCCACTCTTCACCATCGCGTCCCAGAATTTGAACTTTTCAGGCGCTATTCCAGTTTTACAAAATTACAGCGCGTAGTCGCGTACTGCCTGCGTCTCGCGAGAAACAGAAACACCGAAACGCGCTGGTCGGGGCCTCCAGCCATTGACGAATTGGAGGACGCGACTCGCCGCCTGATCAAAATTGCCCAGGCGGGAGTCTTTTCCTGAGAAATAACAGTTTTGTCTAAAAAAGCGCCATTGCCGAAAAATAGCACGCTGCTTTCTCTAAACCCATTTCTGGACGATCAGGGCCTACTGCGCGTGGGCGGCCGTCTAGAAAACTCCAATCTAAGCTTTGATCAGAAACATCCCCTTTTGTTACCAGCTAGTCATCCTTTGTCGTTGCTAATCGTGAAGCAAGAGCATTTGCGGCTCTTGCATTGTGGACACTCGGTGTTACTGGCCTCATTGCGGGATAAGTTTTGGATCGTGAGAGCCAAAGACCTAATACGTAAAGTAATACACAATTGCGTGATATGCTCCCGTGCCAAGCCTAAGATGAATGAACACTTGATGGGATCACTACCCGAAGCTCGTGTCACACCCTCTCCTCCTTTCAGCAATTGCGGGATAGACTACGCGGGTCCCGTGTTTATAAAAAACAAATCCGGGCGAGGCGCGAAAGAAGTAAAAGCTTACGTAGCCCTATTTGTGTGTTTGGCCACGAAGGCTATTCATCTTGAACTCGTGGAAGACCTCACGACGGAGGCTTTCATCGCATCGTTGAGGAGATTCATCTCCAGACGCGGTTTACCCTCCAACATATTTTCTGACAATGCTACCTGTTTCACCGGTGCCAGAAATCAGCTATCGGAATTAAAAAATATCCTGTCAGGCTCTAGTGAGCAATGCATAAGGGAGGAATTGTCAAAACATAACATTAAGTGGAATTTTATTCCGGCACGCTCTCCGCACTTTGGCGGCATTTGGGAAGCGGGGGTAAAGTCATTGAAATATTATTTAAGGCGAATATCTTGCAACGCAAAGTTAACTTTCGTTGAGTATTACACCATGCTGACTCAAGTGGAGGCGATACTAAATTCCCGCCCACTCTGTGTTCTCCCTACCGACGCCTCATTCCCCGAAGTCCTTACTCCTGCCCACTTCTTGATCGGTCGGAAGCTGACTTCGTTTCGGGAAGCCCAACTCCAGGACATACCGGAAAATCGTCTAAGCCGCTATGGGCTGGTCCAGCGGCTGTCCCAGCAGTTTTGGGATCGTTGGTCCCGGGACTACCTCCACCTCCTGCAGCGCCGGCCTAAGTGGAAGTCCTCCAGCACGTCTCTAGCCCCCCAGGTGGGCGACGTGGTACTCGTCCACGACGAGGCATCTCCAAGCTACCGTTGGCCACTGGCAATCATCTCGGCCACATATCCAGGAGCGGATGGTGTTGTGCGTGTGGTGCAAGTGCGCGATTCCCGAGGGAATCTCCTGAAACGCTCGGTGCGTAAAGTGTACATCCTACCCAAAGACGATCATTGCAATCAAGGGCAATAAACATTGACTTTGCTCTTAGTTGGTAGTTTTCGTTAATTGAACATTTTGCTAGGTTTAGTTGTTTCTTTGCTTGTATTCATGCTAGTTGTAGGTTATCTGTAAGACTCTTGGATTAACATCTGTCATTAGTTCTTGTTATGCATTTGATTATTTGGTAGTGTTAGATTTCAGTTTAATTTTGGGATTTAATCACGTCGTGCCATAGTCTGCACTTCGGGGGCGGCATGTTTGATTCACACAGATGCGTGCATCAAAACCTTTTTGATTATAATTAATCATGTAATTCAAGTCATAACTGTTCTATCTCATTCAAAGGTCGTGGTAAGGTCAAATTTGCATCTTGCCGTATTTGTTTGCCTCTGTTAATATTGGAAAGGAATTTGTAAGCTTCCCTTAATGGATTTTAAGCGGATGGATACATTTTCTACTAGAACTTAAGCCGACTTAGCATATTTGGGAATCATGGGTTTATGGATTTCGTTCAATTGCCTCATTGAGAGAGCTTAGCATTAAGATTCTTAGAATAAGTATTTATTCCTACGTGCGACGCTCCGATTGGCTACGCAGGATCGCCTCAGCCAATAGTGTTTGAGCTTGCCCCTCCTTGATGAATTTGCGAGTTCGGCTCGTTGTAAATTCAGCGTCAGTTAGATTCAGAGTTTCGAGTAATCAAGTTCAGCTATGCTTGTGCTGGGTTGCGGTCGTTCTAACTCCCTGGTAAAGACGTTTCCAGGTTGTTTTGTGTTACGGTTACGCGCAATTCGCTATTTTCGCGTGGCCAATCCAAGCGTGTCACAACAGTTGAAGCTTTTGTAAAAAACCATCGGTCCATCAGTGACGTTTGTAATCGTTGTTACTCAATATACTCGTGTTTGTTAAGTCTTGTTTCACTCCAACAACTAACTGAACCCAAGTCAAGGGTTATTAAGTGGCAGTTCCCGGCAATCCCATTGAACCGGAATTCGCAGCGGATTAATTGGGGGCCCCATTCGTGGAAGCCTCTTACCAAGTTAATCATACAAAAAACACACGCTGGCCGCGTCTTCGTAAAGGTTGGTTCTCGCTCTATGCTGCGAACTCCGGCGCTAACACATAAATTATTACAGGCACTTTCCTACCTGGAAACTTTGGGTCGTTCTGTGACGTAGACGATCGTAGGTGCTGCTAGTCAGATCTCCTGCTGGAGGCGGTCCCCTCGTTGCTGCTGTTGATGGTGGCCCTCTTGCAGACTCTTCCGACCGACGCCTTGGTGTACACTCCTCTGGCTCAGGATACTTAATTTCTCCGGAAACGAAGCTCGAACGTCCCAGTTGGCTGCTGTCGATGTCGTCGGAATGGCATCGAAAAATTTTATAATTTTGTTGTGGTGTAAAGCCTCACAAACACTTCCACAGGAACACAAACACATGGGCAATAAAATTCTATAATTGATAACTGTTAATATGCTCGTTTATTATTCAAAATTAGTTATTTAAGTGGAGCAAGAAATCTCACGTCAAGTAATTTATTTCAATTGTTGTGTTCTGTTATTAAACAAAATATAATCTAGGTTGCTAAGTTACAAAGCTAATAGAAATAAGTTTTGGTGAATTTTAGTACATAATAGAAATAAGTTTGATTACATAATTTTAAATGTTCAAATTTCTTACAAACTAAAATATTGTCTTTTTCTTATAATTATCATTGTCTTTCTGCGATGGCGCACGCAATATTATTTTAATATTCACTGCTCTGCTATATTCACATTGTTTTTAATAAATGCACTGGTTATCGAGTCCCGCACTCTCATGTTGTTCGCTACACTTTTTTACCAATATTTAATAATTGCTCTTTTGCAAATTCTTTCTCTTCTGTTTCATATCGGTTTACCTTTCTGCCCAGTTCACAATTTTTCACCATCTTATTCTTTTACTTAATAATCTTACGCTTTGTTCAAATTGCACACAACAAACTATTTGTGTTCAATAAATTTTCTGTGGTCTGGCTTTGCATGTGCACAAACCTTTCATATTAAATTATCTTAATTCACAAGCCAATTCGAAACCCTCTGAACATGTTTTACCTTAGCATGCCTTTCTTTACTAATTATTAGCTCTCGCATCTCATTACTAATGCATTTACTGTATTAATATTAGTTCAACATTGCAGTTACTTAAAATATCTCAACTCTGTGCTTATTTAATTTGACAACCATTGTGCACTGCATTCAGAGCCAAGTCGAAGGGCTTAATACCACTTCAATATATATTCTTCTAGTGAAGCAATTACCCGGCCATTATTAGGAAACTGGTGAATAATAGCCTCAACGTTAATATATTTCTAATCCCACCGACTGCGGTGCTTTCTTCTTTGCAAATTAATATACTCTGCATTACTAAGCCTTTTTACGGTTTCAGTATTATCAGCAACATTAAGAAATGTTTACCTATATTATACATAATTTTGAACACAAAACGTTAAAACATTTTCTTCTGTAAGTTGTTTTAAAAAATACAAAAATATTTTAATTATGGTGAGACCGTCTATGTAGTGGCCTGAAAAGCTAGTCCCTATAGATACATGTATCATGTGCTTATATCTTTGCATCTGTGCGTCTCTATCTGTGTCACTTTTTCATCGGCAGCCATCGGGCGCCTTTCGTCCGTCATTGGCCGTCGTATTGTCGCGTCTTTTATAACGCAGCTGTAAGCAAACAGATGCGAGTTTTTCACGTTAAATATTTAGTAATGACTAAAATATTGCAGGGTGCTCCGCCCACCCGCTTCCCTCCCATGTGGAAGATCTAGAGATGGAGCTGCACATGCTCATCTGTGTTGTGGTATGAGTGTTGTGTGTACTGTGTGCAGTCAATAGCGTCCTGCCTGGGAATTAATAATTACTTCTATTCTAAGGTTCTATTTAAGGCACGTACACAAGAAGTGCTCTGTAGCGCATGTAGGAATAGCGCATTCGCTTGAAATATCCCACAAAACCCTGGAATCGCATACGCAGCCGTATACCCTTCGCATTCGATCACCGGTAATATTTTTTTTGTTAAAAATTTATGTAATTTATTGGAAACCTGAAGATATTTTTATTCCTAACTTAATTTGATTTTAAAATTATTTTGTGTCACAATGTCCACTTACGAGGGAAGTTATGGATAAAGCCCTTTGCAGATTTTTATTGGTTTGAAAACTGAACATTCTGTTCTATCTGAATTTGAATTTAGAAATAAAAGCTACGGGTCACATCGTGCGTGGCGGGTCACGTCGTGAACGTGAGCATGAGCGTGCGTGAACGTGAGTGTTTAAAGCAAGCGTGAAATGTGCGCGACGCGCCCATCTCTATGGAGAAGTACTGCCCCGGCATTCGCCTTAGAGAAGGTACCCTGTTGACTCAGGAAAACCACCTCAACCTAAAACAGAGCAGAGAGTCGCGGGAATCGAACCCACAACCTCCCGAATGATAAGTAGGCGTGCTAACCACTAGCCTACAGAGCTCGGTGGCAAAGCGCGGGTACTCTGCTAGTATTTATTTACTTTTGAAAGCAGGATTTTATCCCTAGTGTCTTGTTGCTATGGTAACTCTTTAATCCCTAGGGTGATTGAAAATTAAAGGATATTAAAGTTATTACGAAAGATTAGTTAATGTAATAATAAAATACTGGATATAATCTTTCTCCTTCTCGGATAAAGCTCTTGTTAGTCTCTTTTTGTGTAAATAACTATTAATTCATTCCAATTTAAATATACTCACAATTTTAACAGTAATCGTATTCTAAACTATTCACAGGTGGTGAAATAAGCAATATTCTAGAAAATTTTAGCAGTGGGTCATCTCTCTCTAGAGAACGATTCAGCTCTTCGCTCAATTTGTTGGATACAACGCGAATCTTTCTGAAGGAACTATGTGATACTGTGAGAAAACAAAAACGAAGAAATAATTAAAAACTAGAAACTAAACTACCTAAAAGTAAAAGCTTAAACTAAAAATAAAAGAAGCAAAAAAATCGGAACCAAATAAAGAAGAACTTCAGATGTTTCAGATCATGCTACATAATAATATAATCTCTTACGTGTCCCAACTCTTTCGCTAATTAAAAAAAAAATAAACCAACAAGTTAAACCATTTACCTATCATAAAATATCAAAACCTTATTACAAAAAAAAAGATCAGTATTGGGTAAACATTACGTCTCTATATATATTTTCAATATATATACTAGAAAAAGGCGAACGCCATGAAAAGAAGCAGGTAGTAATGTATTGTGTATTTTAAATATTAGAAATGTAATATAAAGGAATAGCAAAAATCATATAAACTATATTAATAATTAAGTAAAAACGACTTCCGGGGTTGGACCGTGTCATTATTGAGGTCGAATAACTCAACGTTGCTGCACATTGAAGTAACATATCTTGCGAAAGGTAGCATCCTGCACGAATCATTCGCATTTTCTTTATTTTAAAAACTTCACTGGAATCGGGGATCGAACACGCGACCCCAATAGTCAGAATAATTTTAATCACTGAGCTCCCTAGCCAGGCTTTTGTTATTTATGACTTCACGGAAAAAGAGTAATGCGTAGACTACAGCGCTCATTATTGCAGTTACAAGGTATCCAATACATTTTGGCGCGCACTCTATAATAATGTCATTTGTTTCAGTAATAGCTATTTAAGTAACAAGGAATGTAAGGACCTAGTAACACTTGAGGTAGGCAAGTACAAGCAAGGCAAAGCCGCGGCTTGTTACCTGCCGAAAATGTTAATAGGCGATACATTCCGAGTTATCTTATTATATTTTCCCGCTGCTTATCAAAATTTTCCTAGATTTTTGAAAAAATTGTTTGGTTTGTCACCTGTCACCAGGATTAATTTTCGTGAGTCGTGTTACCTGTGAGTGTCACATGTCACATAAACACTTGAAATTATAAACAAAACGTTTAAGTCTGCATCTTGCGTTGTTAATGTTATTATCATATATAATGCAACTAGTGGGTTCTTGATTATCAAATAATCATTTCTGTTTACACAAGATATATTGTTTGGCAATCATGCGAGTTCTTCGGACTTGCGTGATTGCCTAAAACAATATATCGAGTGGAAACAGAAATGATTTGATAATCAAGAAGACACGAGTTGCATTAGACTAGATTATATCACGAGTCAATAAACAACATTTGAATAGTGTATTTTAAATATTAAAAGTACAGTTAATGTTGTTATTATGACAATTGGCGTGTGATTATCACTTATTAATCAGGAAGGTATGTGATTGTCAGTTGCTATGTACATTATCAAAAGTTAGTACATGCGTAACTATGCATTTTGCCGTTTTTCATTGGTTGATGTTAGCATGTTAGAGGGAGTGGTATAATCCTAGGAACTTAATAATAAGTAATATTAAATTCCGTTGTCAAGGGAAAGCAGCAAACAAATATAATCACCGACTTACACGTTTTGTTACTAAGGCTGTATCACTGACTTGCATGATGAGCAGAGGGCAACATAAATAAAATACGTTACTGTTTTGCATTCTGTAGACTTATTATGTATAGACACATGAATACTCTAATTTCTTACTTCCTTTTACAATAAAGGAAGTATTGGATTCACCCCAAAAATTTGAAATTAAGTTTTACTCGTAGAACTAAGAGCCTCAAAATTCAAAGAAATTCCATTAAATTGGGTCAGAATTATTTTGAAATTACTCCTTGCCTGGTATATACGTCGAAAAGGAACAAATCTAATAAAAGCTATTAATCCTTTAATTAAAAACCAATGATTTTCTTAGTTAGGTGCTGTCTTATATACTCATATATATTTTTTGCAGTGTCAGTATATTTAATATTATTTTTTAAACTTGCGCTCTGGTGCTCATATCATCTTAAAATATAAATATATTGACAGAAACAGAACTGCAACTTTGTAAGAGATCATCAAAGGGACCCAATGACAAACAATAATAAAAAAAGTTAGTATTAAACCTATAGACAAACAATGGTAGCTCGTCAAGAATAAATGTAAAGAGCAAATATTTTCATCCTCCAAATAACAATCTTAATATACATTCATTCAAATAGACAGACACACTCAACACGCTGGTTTTACTACATTCGTAATTAAAATCTAGTTACACAGTCACCGCCGTTTCTGATTGCGTGGGTAAATATTTAATTGTTTATGCTGGTATCATTTAATTTATGTATTTGTAATTCTCAAACCCAACCAAAATTTTGTGTGAGCAAGCAATGAGCCACTTTTCCTGCCCATTAATCAGCGGCAGCACGCGATATGATCGCGTCCCTTTTTTCTATTTATAGTTTGTAGTAAACTTTTGCTCGTTTAGGAGTGTAATATAAACGTAACATTTCATTTAGTATAAACTAGAGCATAATTGGTCTACCTTTGAAAAATCGAATTTAATATCGTGAATTGCTAATAAGCTCTGAAAGGAAATCCTTAAGTACCAGTCGAAGTGGTAGACATCGGCTAATGAAGATGAGGATGATTATTATTAATAATGGTAGAGTTGTAAGTTCTTCTCTTTAGTAATAGGTACAATAATAATTGTATGTGTTAGTTTAGATATTCTATTAATATACTAAATACTATATTCTTATTTAAACTATATAAATCTCACCATGGAGAGAACAAACTAGCATTGAAAGATTTAACGGACTAAATGACATCCTATTAAATAACAACTGATGCAATATGCAAAGCATACAAAAATAATACCCACAGAACTTCAGTAAAATATATTCGAACAGTAGAAGACATCGATCAGGAAATACATTTCAAAAATGATAAAAAGCTTAAAACATAGTATAACTATAATAGTTATTTACTATACAAGTGGGATAACAGCATCATTAATATACGTGTGTGTAAGTTACAAACGAGTGCGTAGTACGAGTTATGTAAGCACACAAGTATATTAATGATGCATTATCACACATGTATTGTACAAAATTTTATCTACGACTGCCTAAAATTGAGAAAAGTGCATTAAGAGAAATGTCAGATCTGTCATTTACAAAAATATTTTAGTAGGCAAATGTCATTATGTCATTCATTTGACACTATTTCAGTTACGTAATGAAGTCATTACACAACTCAGTTGCGTAATGAAACCATTACATAACTGAGTGGTGTAATGAGCTTTATTACCTAACTGAAATAGTGTCAAATGAGTGACGTAATGCGTTACTTATCCCACTGGAGTAGATAAAAGTAATTTAAGAATCAAATTTCAAGTTTGACATTTAAGTATAAACTTAGTTGCATTCATAAATTAGAAACTATTTCATAGCCATACTGAATGAAAATAATTTTTGATCATACTTTACATGAATACTACGGTACACTTAAGAAAATAAACTGACAATTCAAGAATCTAATTTAAGTGACACTCTTATACATTGCGACTGATGCAATATTCAAAATATATAGAAAAAAAACATCTGCTAGGCCCAGAGGGCTTAGGAGCTAGTGGGTCTTCTAGTTAGAACTGGCTATACGGGTCGCTAGATAGAAGTGTCTGCAGCAAGTCAAGCATCCTGTTTTATACCTTTGTGGGTCTTTCTATTTGGGTAATTTTTTTGAAAAATTTGAAAAAGATTGCGCGAGACTTTATTACACCCAGCTGTGTGTACTGTGTATCTCTGGGCCGTTTAGTTTATATTCAATTCGCGTGAGAGATTCGAGAGCCGATTGTGGTGTATTAGCGACGTAAAATTCCAAACATATTATTTATGCCTAAACTGAATCTTCTGCAGATGCTAACGTCACAAACTTACCGTACGCTAATTTTTCTATGGAAACCAGTCAAATGTCGTAAGTTCAACTTACTCAGTTTGTCAACAACGCTAGTAGGTATGTGAAAATACACGATCGCACGAAAAATATATTGGAAGTGACTGCTTGTAAGGAAATAATAT
>CALNHX010010329.1:0-41246 GCA_940337035.1 Agriotes lineatus | reverse complement strand
AAAAAATGCTAATGTTGGCACGCATATTATCGCCAAGTTTATTAAATTCTGATGGCCCCTAGCTATCACATTAGCTCAATAATATTTCCTGTAGTTAATATTTGCTGCAAAACTTGCTTTTCAGACATTTTGACGTACCTTAATACTATACTATTAAAATTGAATTTTTTGGATGCAGAGAAATTTAATATAGTATTTACATATGGTTCAATGGTCTCCATATATACTACTACAATAGCTATTACCACAGCAATCGATTTTAAGTCAGTTATTGATCACCTGCTAACAATGGCACGCATATTATCGCCAAGTTTAATAAATTCTGATGGCCCCTAGCTATCACATTAGCTCAATAATATTTCCTGTAGTTAATATTTGCTGCAAAACTTGCTTTTCAGACATTTTGACGTACCTTAATACTATACTATTAAAATTGAATTTTTTGGATGCAGAGAAATTTAATATAGTATTGACATATGGTTAGATGGTCTCCATATATACTACTACATGGGCTATTACAACAGCAATCGATTTTAAGTCAGATATTGATCACCTGCTAATAATGGCACGCATATTATGGTCAAATTTATTAAATTCTGATGGCCCCTAGCTATCACATTATCTCAATAATATTTCCTGTAGTTAATATTTGCTGCAAAACCTGCTTTTCAGACATTTTAACGTACTTTAATAAGAAACTATTAAAATAAAATTTTTTGGATGAAGAGAAATTTTATATAGTATTGACATATGGTTAGATGGTCTCCAAATATACTACTACAATAGCTATTACCACAGCAATCGATTTTAAGTCAGTTATTGATCACCTGCTAACAATGGCACGCATATTATGGCCAAATTTATTAAATTCTGATGGCCCCTAGCTATCACATTAGCTCAATAATATTTCCTGTAGCTAATATTTACCGCACAACGTGCTTTTCAGAATTTTTAACGTACTTTAATACGGTACTATTAAAATTGAATTTTTTGGATGCAGAGAAATTTTATATAGTATTGACATATGGTTAAATGTTCTCCATATATACTACTACAAGGGCTATTACCACAGCAATTGCTTTTAAGTCAGTAATTGAAAAAATGCTAATGTTGGCACGCATATTATCGCCAAGTTTATTAAATTCTGATGGCCCCTAGCTATCACATTAGCTCAATAATATTTCCTGTAGTTAATATTTGCTGCAAAACTTGCTTTTCAGACATTTTGACGTACCTTAATACTATACTATTAAAATTGAATTTTTTGGATGCAGAGAAATTTTATATAGTATTGACATATGGTTAGATGGTCTCCATATATACTACTACAATAGCTATTACCACAGCAATCGATTTTAAGTCAGTTATTGATCACCTGCTAACAATGGCACGCATATTATGGCCAAATTTATTAAATTCTGATGGCCCCTAGCTATCACATTAGCTCAATAATATTTCCTGTAGCTAATATTTGCTGCAAAAATTGCTTTCAGACATTTTAACGTACTTTAATAAGAAACTATTAAAATTAAATTTTTTGGATGCAGAGAAATTTTATATAGTATTGACATATGGTTAGACGGTCTCCATATATACTACTACATGGGATATTACAACAGCAATCGATTTTAAGTCAGATATTGATCACCTGCTAATAATGGCACGCATATTATGGTCAAATTTATTAAATTCTAATGGCCCCTAGCTATCACATTAGCTCAATAATATTTCCTGTAGCTAATATTTACCGCACAACGTGCTTTTCAGAATTTTTAACGTACTTTAATACGGTACTATTAAAATTGAATTTTTTGGATGCAGAGAAATTTTATATAGTATTAACATATGGTTAAATGGTTTCCATATATACTACTACAAGGGCTATTACTACAGCAATCGCTTTTAAGTCAGTAATTTAACACCTGCTAATGTTGGCACGCATATTATGGCCAAGTTTAATCAATTCTGATCGCCCCTAGCTATCACATTAGCTCAATAATATTTCCTGTAGCTAATATTTACCGCACAACGTGCTTTTCAGAATTTTTAACGTACTTTAATACGGTACTATTCAAATTAAATTTTTTAAATGCAGAGAAATTTTATATAGTATTGACATATAGTTAAATGTTCTCCATATATACTACTACAAGGGCTATTACCACAGCAATCGCTTTTAAGTCAGTAATTGAAAAAATGCTAATGTTGGCACGCATATTATCGCCAAGTTTATTAAATTCTGATGGCCCTTAGCTATCACATTAGCTCAATAATATTTCCTGTAGTTAATATTTGCTGCAAAACTTGCTTTTCAGACATTTTGACGTACCTTAATACTATACTATTAAAATTGAATTTTTTGGATGCAGAGAAATTTAATATAGTATTGACATATGGTTCAATGGTCTCCATATATACTACTACAATAGCTATTACCACAGCAATCGATTTTAAGTCAGTAATTGATCACCTGCTAACAATGGCACGCATATTATGGCCAAATTTATTAAATTCTGATGGCCCCTAGCTGTCACATTAGTTCAATAATATTTCCTGTAGTTAATATTTGCCGCAAAACTTGCTTTTCAGACATTTTAACGTACTTTAATAAGAAACTATTAAAATTAAATTTTTTGGATGAAGAGAAATTTTATATAGTATTGACATATGGTTAGATGGTTTCCATATATACTACTACAATAGCTATTACCACAGCAATCGATTTTAAGTCAGTTATTGATCACCTGCTAACAATGGCACGCATATTATGGCCAAATTTATTAAATTCTGATCGCCCCTAGCTATCACATTAGCTCAATAATATTTCCTGTAGCTAATATTTACCGCACAACGTGCTTTTCAGAATTTTTAACGAACTTTAATACGGTACTATTAAAATTGAATTTTTTGGATGCAGAGAAATTTTATATAGTATTGACATATGGTTAAATGTTCTCCATATATACTACTACAAGGGCTATTACCACAGCAATCGCTTTTAAGTCAGTAATTGAAAAAATGCTAATGTTGGCACGCATATTATCGCCAAGTTTATTAAATTCTGATGGCCCTAGCTATCACATTAGCTCAATAATATTTCCTGTAGTTAATATTTGCTGCAAAACTTGCTTTTCAGACATTTTGACGTACCTTAATACTATACTATTAAAATTGAATTTTTTGGATGCAGAGAAATTTAATATAGTATTGACATATGGTTCAATGGTCTCCATATATACTACTACATGGGCTATTACAACAGCAATCGATTTTAAGTCAGATATTGATCACCTGCTAATAATGGCACGCATATTATGGTCAAATTTATTAAATTCTGATGGCCCCTAGCTATCACATTAACTCAATAATATTTCCTGTAGTTAATATTTGCTGCAAAACTTGCTTTTCAGACATTTTAACGTACTTTAATAAGAAACTATTAAAATTAAATTTTTTGGATGCAGAGAAATTTTATATAGTATTGACATATGGTTAGATGGTCTCCATATATACTACTACATGGGCTATTACAACAGCAATCGATTTTAAGTCAGATATTGATCACCTGCTAATAATGGCACGCATATTATGGTCAAATTTATTAAATTCTGATGGCCCCTAGCTATCACATTAGCTCAATAATATTTCCTGTGGTTAATATTTGCTGCAAAACTTGCTTTTCAGACATTTTAACGTACTTTAATAAGAAACTATTAAAATTAAATTTTTTGGATGAAGAGAAATTTTATATAGTATTGACATATGGTTAGATGGTCTCCATATATACTACTACAATAGCTATTACCACAGCAATCGATTTTAAGTCAGTTATTGATCACCTGCTAACAATGGCACGCATATTATGGCCAAATTTATTAAACTCTGATCGCCCCTAGCTATCACATTAGCTCAATAATATTTCCTGTAGCTAATATTTACCGCACAACGTGCTTTTCAGAATTTTTAACGTACTTTAATACGGTACTATTAAAATTGAATTTTTTGGATGCAGAGAAATTTTATATAGTATTGACATATGGTTAAATGTTCTCCATATACAGGGTGATTTTAAAATGTTTCGCCAAACTTCGGGGTATTGTTCTACACACCAAGGCAAGTAAAAAAGTCCATATAAACATGTGTCCAAAAATCGCACGTTTTCGAGTTATGAGCAATTTTTGATTTTTTTTTTTTGATATCCCACTTTTATTTGCAATCTATATAAAAAAAATAGAACTTAAATACTAATCCTTAAAACTAGAACTAGCTTAAATAATAATAAGATTAAAATCTGGTAGCCAAATCATTGGGCAGGTGTCGTTGTAATCTCCTATTGATTATGGGCTGGTTTTGAAGATTCGCTGCTAAAAGGATGGACACTAAGCCGCGCACTGTACACTCAAGCGTCTGATTTTTTCTTTGACCGTTGAGATTTGGAGGTCCTTGCGAATAACTGTGTTGGGCACAAACCATGAATTTGAGAAATAAATCGTAAACTATTAAAAAATATCAAGGTGGCTGGAATACTTCCTGTCAAAATCAAACAAAAAACAGTTAGGCGTCGTATCAAAATGTACACAAATGCAGAATTAGCAGACATGCATTTTATGTATGGTTGGGCCCATGGAAATACCAGAGAGGCACGTCGTTTGTATGAAGAGCGGTTTCCCAACCGAAGAATTCCAGAAAGAAGTATGTTTAGCAGAATTCATTCGAATATCTGTGAAAGTGGATCAGCAAGACCAAGCACAATAGGACAAGGTAGACCAAGGTGGGTGAGTACTCCTGAGTTAGAAGAACGAGTGTTACATCAAATAGAAGATGACCCAAGAGTGAGTACACGACGGATTGCAGTGGCGGAGGAAGTCTCCCAATGCACTATCTGGAAAATATTACATGAGCAGCAATTGTACCCGTATCATGTTCAACGGGTTCAAAGTCTTGCCCCTACGGACTATGTTGCAAGAGCTGAGTTCTGCCAGTGGCTTCTGCAACAATGTGCTGATAATCCACTTTTCCTGAATTCAATTCTGTTTACCGATGAAGCGGGATTTACACGAGATGGTATTACTAACTTCCACAATACTCATATGTGGGCAGATGAAAATCCCCGTGCCGTTTATGAATCAAGAAATCAACATCGGTTTTCAATTAATGTGTGGGCAGGTATCGTAGAAGATTGCCTAATAGGACCCTACGTTTTGCCGAATCGGATGACAGGTGCGAATTACCATGATTTTCTGGAAAATGAACTCCCAGGCCTTTTAGAGGATGTGCCTTTACAATTACGCCAAGGAATGTGGTTTATGCATGATGGTGCTCCACCACATTTCCTTATACTTGTGAGGCAGCACCTATCGCAAGTTTTTGGCGAGCAGTGGATAGGCCGAGGTGGGCCTATTCCATGGCCGCCACGCTCCCCAGACCTTAATCCGTTGGACTTCTTCCTTTGGGGATATTTAAAAAGCCTCGTGTACACCACCCCCATTAATACAGTAGAGGAGTTAAAGCAGCGTGTTAACGATGCCTGTCAAACTGTTAGAGGAATGCCAGGCGTTTTTGAAAGAGTAAGACAGTCATTGAGACGGCGATTAGACGTCTGTGTGGAGATGGGTGGTGGACATATCGAACATCTACTCTGAAGAAGGTTAGATTTCCCAAATTCACAATTCAAACATGTTTATATGGACTTTTTTATTTGCCTTGGTGTGTAGAGTAATACCTCAAAGTTTGGCAAACGGTCAAAGAAGAAATCAGACGCTTGAGTGTACAGTGTACAGTGCGCGGCTTAGTGTCCATCCTTTTAGCAGCGAATCTTCAAAACCAGCCCATAATCAATAGGAGATTACAACGACACCTGCCCAATGATTTGGCTACCAGATTTTAATCTTATTATTATTTAAGCTAGTTCTAGTTTTAAGGATTAGTATTTAAGTTCTATTTTTCCCTAATTCACATACCAGAGAAAATCCAATTGTTACAGGAGATTGCTACTGAACATTCTTCTACATGCCATTTTTACAAAACATTTGCTGAATGTACTTTGTATAGATTGCAAATAAAAGTGGGATATAAAAAATAAATAAATCAAAAATTGCTCATAACTCGAAAACGTGCGATTTTTGGACACATGTTTATATGGACTTTTTTACTTGCCTTGGTGTGTACAACAATACCCCGAAGTTTGGCGAAACATTTTAAAATCACCCTGTATACTACTACAAGGGCTATTACCACAGCAATCGCTTTTAAGTCAGTAATTGAAAAAATGCTAATGTTGGCACGCATATTATCGCCAAGTTTATTAAATTCTGATGGCCCCTAGCTATCACATTAGCTCAATAATATTTCCTGTAGTTAATATTTGCTGCAAAACTTGCTTTTCAGACATTTTGACGTACCTTAATACTATACTATTAAAATTGAATTTTTTGGATGCAGAGAAATTTTATATAGCATTGACATATGGTTAGATGGTCTCCATATATACTACTAAAATAGCTATTACCACAGCAATCGATTTTAAGTCAGTTATTGATCACCTGCTAACAATGGCACGCATATTATGGCCAAATTTATTAAATTCTGATCGCCTCTAGCTATCACATTAGCTCAATTATATTTCCTGTAGCTAATATTTACCGCACAACGTGCTTTTCAGAATTTTTAACGTACTTTAATACGGTACTATTAAAATTGAATTTTTTGGATGCAGAGAAATTTTATATAGTATTGACATATGGTTCAATGTTCTCCATATATACTACTACAAGGGCTATTACCACAGCAATCGCTTTTAAGTCAGTAATTAAAAAAATGCTAATGTTGGCACGCATATTATCGCCAAGTTTATTAAATTCTGATGGCCCTAGCTATCACATTAGCTCAATAATATTTCCTGCAGTTAATAATTGCTGCAAAACTTGCTTTTCAGACATTTTGACGTACCTTAATACTATACTATTAAAATTGAATTTTTTGGATGCAGAGAAATTTAATATAGTATTGACATATGGTTCAATGGTCTCCATATATACTACTACAATAGCTATTACCACAGCAATCGATTTTAAGTCAGTTATTGATCACCTGCTAACAATGGCACGCATATTATCGCCAAGTTTATTAAATTCTGATGGCCCCTAGCTATCACATTAGCTCAATAATATTTCCTGTAGTTAATATTTGCTGCAAAACTTGCTTTTCAGACATTTTGACGTACCTTATTACTATACTATTAAAATTAAATTTTTTGGATGCAGAGAAATTTAATATAGTATTGACATATGGTTAAATGGTCTCCATATATACTACTACATGGGCTATTACAACAGCAATCGATTTTAAGTCAGATATTGATCACCTGCTAATAATGGCACGCATATTATGGTCAAATTTATTAAATTCTGATGGCCCCTAGCTATCACATTAACTCAATAATATTTCCTGTAGTTAATATTTGCTGCAAAACTTGCTTTTCAGACATTTTAACGTACTTTAATAAGAAACTATTAAAATTAAATTTTTTGGATGCAGAGAAATTTTATATAGTATTGACATATGGTTAGATGGTCTCCATATATACTACTACATGGGCTATTACAACAGCAATCGATTTTAAGTCAGATATTGATCACCTGCTAATAATGGCACGCATATTATGGTCAAATTTATTAAATTCTGATGGCCCCTAGCTATCACATTAGCTCAATAATATTTCCTGTGGTTAATATTTGCTGCAAAACTTGCTTTTCAGACATTTTAACGTACTTTAATAAGAAACTATTAAAATTAAATTTTTTGGATGAAGAGAAATTTTATATAGTATTGACATATGGTTAGATGGTCTCCATATATACTACTACAATAGCTATTACCACAGCAATCGATTTTAAGTCAGTTATTGATCACCTGCTAACAATGGCACGCATATTATCGCCAAGTTTATTAAATTCTGATGGCCCTAGCTATCACATTAGCTCAATAATATTTCCTGCAGTTAATAATTGCTGCAAAACTTGCTTTTCAGACATTTTGACGTACCTTAATACTATACTATTAAAATTGAATTTTTTGGATGCAGAGAAATTTAATATAGTATTGACATATGGTTCAATGGTCTCCATATATACTACTACAATAGCTATTACCACAGCAATCGATTTTAAGTCAGTTATTGATCACCTGCTAACAATGGCACGCATATTATCGCCAAGTTTATTAAATTCTGATGGCCCCTAGCTATCACATTAGCTCAATAATATTTCCTGTAGTTAATATTTGCTGCAAAACTTGCTTTTCAGACATTTTGACGTACCTTAATACTATACTATTAAAATTGAATTTTTTGGATGCAGAGAAATTTAATATAGTATTGACATATGGTTCAATGGTCTCCATATATACTACTACATGGGCTATTACAACAGCAATCGATTTTAAGTCAGATATTGATCACCTGCTAATAATGGCACGCATATTATGGTCAAATTTATTAAATTCTGATGGCCCCTAGCTATCACATTAACTCAATAATATTTCCTGTAGCTAATATTTGCTGCAAAACTTGCTTTTCAGACATTTTAACGTACTTTAATAAGAAACTATTAAAATTAAATTTTTTGGATGCAGAGAAATTTTATATAGTATTGACATATGGTTAGATGGTCTCCATATATACTACTACATGGGCTATTACAACAGCAATCGATTTTAAGTCAGATATTGATCACCTGCTAATGTTGGCACGCATATTATCGCCAAGTTTATTAAATTCTGATGGCCCTAGCTATCACATTAGCTCAATAATATTTCCTGTAGTTAATATTTGCTGCAAAACTTGCTTTTCAGACATTTTAACGTACTTTAATAAGAAACAATTAAAATAAAATTTTTTGGATGCAGAGAAATTTTATATAGTATTGACATATGGTTAAATGGTCTCCATATATACTACTACATGGGCTATTACAACAGCAATCGATTTTAAGTCAGATATTGATCACCTGCTAATGTTGGCACGCATATTATCGCCAAGTTTATTAAATTCTGATGGCCCCTAGCTATCACATTAACTCAATAATATTTCCTGTAGTTAATATTTGCTGCAAAACTTGCTTTTCAGACATTTTAACGTACTTTAATAAGAAACTATTAAAATTAAATTTTTTGGATGCAGAGAAATTTTATATAGTATTGACATATGGTTAAATGGTCTCCATATATACTACTACATGGGCTATTACAACAGCAATCGATTTTAAGTCAGATATTGATCACCTGCTAATAATGGCACGCATATTATGGTCAAATTTATTAAATTCTGATGGCCCCTAGCTATCACATTAACTCAATAATATTTCCTGTAGTTAATATTTGCTGCAAAACTTGCTTTTCAGACATTTTAACGTACTTTAATAAGAAACTATTAAAATTAAATTTTTTGGATGCAGAGAAATTTTATATAGTATTGACATATGGTTAGATGGTCTCCATATATACTACTACATGGGCTATTACAACAGCAATCGATTTTAAGTCAGATATTGATCACCTGCTAATAATGGCACGCATATTATGGTCAAATTTATTAAATTCTGATGGCCCCTAGCTATCACATTAGCTCAATAATATTTCCTGTGGTTAATATTTGCTGCAAAACTTGCTTTTCAGACATTTTAACGTACTTTAATAAGAAACTATTAAAATTAAATTTTTTGGATGAAGAGAAATTTTATATAGTATTGACATATGGTTAGATGGTCTCCATATATACTACTACAATAGCTATTACCACAGCAATCGATTTTAAGTCAGTTATTGATCACCTGCTAACAATGGCACGCATATTATGGCCAAATTTATTAAATTCTGATGGCCCTAGCTATCACATTAGCTCAATAATATTTCCTGTAGTTAATATTTGCTGCAAAACTTGCTTTTCAGACATTTTGACGTACCTTAATACTATACTATTAAAATTGAATTTTTTGGATGCAGAGAAATTTAATATAGTATTGACATATGGTTCAATGGTCTCCATATATACTACTACATGGGCTATTACAACAGCAATCGATTTTAAGTCAGATATTGATCACCTGCTAATAATGGCACGCATATTATGGTCAAATTTATTAAATTCTGATGGCCCCTAGCTATCACATTAACTCAATAATACTTCCTGTAGTTAATATTTGCTGCAAAACTTGCTTTTCAGACATTTTAACGTACTTTAATAAGAAACTATTAAAATTAAATTTTTTGGATGCAGAGAAATTTTATATAGTATTGACATATGGTTAGATGGTCTCCATATATACTACTACAATAGCTATTACCACAGCAATCGATTTTAAGTCAGATATTGATCACCTGCTAATGTTGGCACGCATATTATCGCCAAGTTTATTAAATTCTGATGGCCCTAGCTATCACATTAGCTCAATAATATTTCCTGTAGTTAATATTTGCTGCAAAACTTGCTTTTCAGACATTTTGACGTACCTTAATACTATACTATTAAAATTGAATTTTTTGGATGCAGAGAAATTTAATATAGTATTGACATATGGTTCAATGGTCTCCATATATACTACTACATGGGCTATTACAACAGCAATCGATTTTAAGTCAGATATTGATCACCTGCTAATAATGGCACGCATATTATGGTCAAATTTATTAAATTCTGATGGCCCCTAGCTATCACATTAACTCAATAATATTTCCTGTAGTTAATATTTGCTGCAAAACTTGCTTTTCAGACATTTTAACGTACTTTAATAAGAAACTATTAAAATTAAATTTTTTGGATGCAGAGAAATTTTATATAGTATTGACATATGGTTAGATGGTCTCCATATATACTACTACATGGGCTATTACAACAGCAATCGATTTTAAGTCAGATATTGATCACCTGCTAATAATGGCACGCATATTATGGTCAAATTTATTAAATTCTGATGGCCCCTAGCTATCACATTAGCTCAATAATATTTCCTGTGGTTAATATTTGCTGCAAAACTTGCTTTTCAGACATTTTAACGTACTTTAATAAGAAACTATTAAAATTAAATTTTTTGGATGAAGAGAAATTTAATATAGTATTGACATATGGTTAGATGGTCTCCATATATACTACTACAATAGCTATTACCACAGCAATCGATTTTAAGTCAGTTATTGATCACCTGCTAACAATGGCACGCATATTATGGCCAAATTTATTAAACTCTGATCGCCCCTAGCTATCACATTAGCTCAATAATATTTCCTGTAGCCAATATTTACCGCACAACGTGCTTTTCAGAATTTTTAACGTACTTTAATACGGTACTATTAAAATTGAATTTTTTGGATGCAGAGAAATTTTATATAGTATTGACATATGGTTAAATGTTCTCCATATATACTACTACAAGGGCTATTACCACAGCAATCGCTTTTAAGTCAGTAATTGAAAAAATGCTAATGTTGGCACGCATATTATCGCCAAGTTTATTAAATTCTGATGGCCCCTAGCCATCACATTAGCTCAATAATATTTCCTGTAGTTAATATTTGCTGCAAAACTTGCTTTTCAGACATTTTGACGTACCTTAATACTATACTATTAAAATTGAATTTTTTGGATGCAGAGAAATTTTATATAGCATTGACATATGGTTAGATGGTCTCCATATATACTACTAAAATAGCTATTACCACAGCAATCGATTTTAAGTCAGTTATTGATCACCTGCTAACAATGGCACGCATATTATGGCCAAATTTATTAAATTCTGATCGCCTCTAGCTATCACATTAGCTCAATTATATTTCCTGTAGCTAATATTTACCGCACAACGTGCTTTTCAGAATTTTTAACGTACTTTAATACTATACTATTAAAATTGAATTTTTTGGATGCAGAGAAATTTTATATAGTATTAACATATGGTTAAATGGTTTCCATATATACTACTACAAAGGCTATTACCACAGCAATCGCTTTTAAGTCAGTAATTGAAAAAATGCTAATGTTGGCACGCATATTATCGCCAAGTTTATTAAATTCTGATGGCCCCTAGCTGTCACATTAGTTCAATAATATTTCCTGTAGTTAATATTTGCCGCAAAACTTGCTTTTCAGACATTTTAACGTACTTTAATAAGAAACTATTAAAATTAAATTTTTTGGATGAAGAGAAATTTTATATAGTATTGACATATGGTTAGATGGTCTCCATATATACTACTACAATAGCTATTACCACAGCAATCGATTTTAAGTCAGTTATTGATCACCTGCTAACAATGGCACGCATATTATGGCCAAATTTATTAAATTCTGATCGCCCCTAGCTATCACATTAGCTCAATAATATTTCCTGTAGCTAATATTTACCGCACAACGTGCTTTTCAGAATTTTTAACGTACTTTAATACGGTACTATTAAAATTGAATTTTTTGGATGCAGAGAAATTTTATATAGTATTGACATATGGTTAAATGTTCTCCATATATACTACTACAAGGGCTATTACCACAGCAATCGCTTTTAAGTCAGTAATTAAAAAAATGCTAATGTTGGCACGCATATTATCGCCAAGTTTATTAAATTCTGATGGCCCTAGCTATCACATTAGCTCAATAATATTTCCTGCAGTTAATATTTGCTGCAAAACTTGCTTTTCAGACATTTTGACGTACCTTAATACTATACTATTAAAATTGAATTTTTTGGATGCAGAGAAATTTAATATAGTATTGACATATGGTTCAATGGTCTCCATATATACTACTACAATAGCTATTACCAGAGCAATCGATTTTAAGTCAGTTATTGATGACCTGCTAACAATGGCGCGCATATTATCGCCAAGTTTATTAAATTCTGATGGCCCCTAGCTATCACATTAGCTCAATAATATTTCCTGTAGTTAATATTTGCTGCAAAACTTGCTTTTCAGACATTTTGACGTACCTTATTACTATACTATTAAAATTGAATTTTTTGGATGCAGAGAAATTTAATATAGTATTGACATATGGTTAAATGGTCTCCATATATACTACTACATGGGCTATTACAACAGCAATCGATTTTAAGTCAGATATTGATCACCTGCTAATAATGGCACGCATATTATGGTCAAATTTATTAAATTCTGATGGCCCCTAGCTATCACATTAACTCAATAATATTTCCTGTAGTTAATATTTGCTGCAAAACTTGCTTTTCAGACATTTTAACGTACTTTAATAAGAAACTATTAAAATTAAATTTTTTGGATGCAGAGAAATTTTATATAGTATTGACATATGGTTAGATGGTCTCCATATATACTACTACATGGGCTATTACAACAGCAATCGATTTTAAGTCAGATATTGATCACCTGCTAATAATGGCACGCATATTATGGTCAAATTTATTAAATTCTGATGGCCCCTAGCTATCACATTAGCTCAATAATATTTCCTGTGGTTAATATTTGCTGCAAAACTTGCTTTTCAGACATTTTAGCGTACTTTAATAAGAAACTATTAAAATTAAATTTTTTGGATGAAGAGAAATTTTATATAGTATTGACATATGGTTAGATGGTCTCCATATATACTACTACAATAGCTATTACCACAGCAATCGATTTTAAGTCAGTTATTGATCACCTGCTAACAATGGCACGCATATTATGGCCAAATTTATTAAATTCTGATCGCCCCTAGCTATCACATTAGCTCAATAATATTTCCTGTAGCTAATATTTACCGCACAACGTGCTTTTCAGAATTTTTAACGTACTTTAATACGGTACTATTAAAATTGAATTTTTTGGATGCAGAGAAATTTTATATAGTATTGACATATGGTTAAATGGTCTCCATATATACTACTACAAGGGCTATTACCACAGCAATCGCTTTTAAGTCAGTAATTGAAAAAATGCTAATGTTGGCACGCATATTATCGCCAAGTTTATTAAATTCTGATGGCCCCTAGCTATCACATTAGCTCAATAATATTTCCTGTAGTTAATATTTGCTGCAAAACTTGCTTTTCAGACATTTTGACGTACCTTAATACTATACTATTAAAATTGAATTTTTTGGATGCAGAGAAATTTTATATAGTATTGACATATGGTTAGATGGTCTCCATATATACTACTACAATAGCTATTACCACAGCAATCGATTTTAAGTCAGTTATTGATCACCTGCTAACAATGGCACGCATATTATGGCCAAATTTATTAAATTCTGATCGCCCCTAGCTATCACATTAGCTCAATAATATTTCTTGTAGCTAATATTTGCTGCAAAACTTGCTTTTCAGACATTTTAACGTACTTTAATAAGAAACTATTAAAATTAAATTTTTTGGATGCAGAGAAATTTTATATAGTATTGACATATGGTTAGATGGTCTCCATATATACTACTACATGGGCTATTACAGCAGCAATCGATTTTAAGTCAGATATTGATCACCTGCTAATAATGGCACGCATATTATGGTCAAATTTATTAAATTCTGATTGCCCCTAGCTATCACATTAGCTCAATAATATTTCCTGTAGCTAATATTTACCGCACAACGTGCTTTTCGGAATTTTTAACGTACTTTAATACGGTACTATTAAAATTGAATTTTTTGGATGCAGAGAAATTTTATATAGTATTAACATATGGTTAAATGGTTTCCATATATACTACTACAAGGGCTATTACCACAGCAATCGCTTTTAAGTCAGTAATTTAACACCTGCTAATGTTGGCACGCATATTATGGCCAAGTTTAATCAATTCTGATGGCCCCTAGCTGTCACATTAGTTCAATATTTCCTGTAGTTAATATTTGCCGCAAAACTTGCTTTTCAGACATTTTAACGTACTTTAATAAGAAACTATTAAAATTAAATTTTTTGGATGAAGAGAAATTTTATATAGTATTGACATATGGTTAGATGGTCTCCATATATACTACTACAATAGCTATTACCACAGCAATCGATTTTAAGTCAGTTATTGATCACCTGCTAACAATAGCACGCATATTATGGCCAAATTTATTAAATTCTGATCGCCCCTAGCTATCACATTAGCTCAATAATATTTTCTGTAGCTAATATTTACCGCACAACGTGCTTTTCAGAATTTTTAACGTACTTTAATACGGTACTATTAAAATTGAATTTTTTGGATGCAGAGAAATTTTATATAGTATTAACATATGGTTAAATGGTTTCCATATATACTACTACAAGGGCTATTACCACAGCAATCGCTTTTAAGTCAGTAATTCAACACCTGCTAATGTTGGCACGCATATTATGGCCAAGTTTAATCAATTCTGATGGCCCCTAGCTGTCACATTAGTTCAATAATATTTTCTGTAGTTAATATTTGCCGCAAAACTTGATTTTCAGACATTTTAACGTACTTTAATAAGAAACTATTAAAATTAAATTTTTTGGATGAAGAGAAATTTTATATAGTATTGACATATGGTTAGATGGTCTCCATATATACTACTACAATAGCTATTACCACAGCAATCGATTTTAAGTCAGTTATTGATCACCTGCCAACAATGGCACGCATATTATGGCCAAATTTATTAAATTCTGATCGCCTCTAGCTATCACATTAGCTCAATTATATTTCCTGTAGCTAATATTTACCGCACAACGTGCTTTTCAGAATTTTTAACGTACTTTAATACGGTACTATTAAAATTGAATTTTTTGGATGCAGAGAAATTTTATATAGTATTAACATATGGTTAAATGGTTTCCATATATACTACTACAAAGGCTATTACCACAGCAATCGCTTTTAAGTCAGTAATTGAAAAAATGCTAATGTTGGCACGCATATTATCGCCAAGTTTATTAAATTCTGATGGCCCCTAGCTGTCACATTAGTTCAATAATATTTCCTGTAGTTAATATTTGCCGCAAAACTTGCTTTTCAGACATTTTAACGTACTTTAATAAGAAACTATTAAAATTAAATTTTTTGGATGAAGAGAAATTTTATATAGTATTGACATATGGTTAGATGGTCTCCATATATACTACTACAATAGCTATTACCACAGCAATCGATTTTAAGTCAGTTATTGATCACCTGCTAACAATGGCACGCATATTATGGCCAAATTTATTAAATTCTGATCGCCCCTAGCTATCACATTAGCTCAATAATATTTCCTGTAGCTAATATTTACCGCACAACGTGCTTTTCAGAATTTTTAACGTACTTTAATACGGTACTATTAAAATTGAATTTTTTGGATGCAGAGAAATTTTATATAGTATTGACATATGGTTAAATGTTCTCCATATATACTACTACAAGGGCTATTACCACAGCAATCGCTTTTAAGTCAGTAATTAAAAAAATGCTAATGTTGGCACGCATATTATCGCCAAGTTTATTAAATTCTGATGGCCCTAACTATCACATTAGCTCAATAATATTTCCTGCAGTTAATATTTGCTGCAAAACTTGCTTTTCAGACATTTTGACGTACCTTAATACTATACTATTAAAATTGAATTTTTTGGATGCAGAGAAATTTAATATAGTATTGACATATGGTTCAATGGTCTCCATATATACTACTACAATAGCTATTACCACAGCAATCGATTTTAAGTCAGTTATTGATGACCTGCTAACAATGGCACGCATATTATGGCCAAATTTATTAAATTCTGATCGCCCCTAGCTATCACATTAGCTCAATAATATTTCCTGTAGCTAATATTTACCGCACAACGTGCTTTTCAGAATTTTTAACGTACTTTAATACGGTACTATTAAAATTGAATTTTTTGGATGCAGAGAAATTTTATATAGTATTGACATATGGTTAAATGTTCTCCATATATACTACTACAAGGGCTATTACCACAGCAATCGCTTTTAAGTCAGTAATTAAAAAAATGCTAATGTTGGCACGCATATTATCGCCAAGTTTATTAAATTCTGATGGCCCTAACTATCACATTAGCTCAATAATATTTCCTGTAGTTAATATTTGCTTCAAAACTTGCTTTTCAGACATTTTGACGTACCTTATTACTATACTATTAAAATTGAATTTTTTGGATGCAGAGAAATTTAATATAGTATTGACATATGGTTAAATGGTCTCCATATATACTACTACATGGGCTATTACAACAGCAATCGATTTTAAGTCAGATATTGATCACCTGCTAATAATGGCACGCATATTATGGTCAAATTTATTAAATTCTGATGGCCCCTAGCTATCACATTAACTCAATAATATTTCCTGTAGTTAATATTTGCTGCAAAACTTGCTTTTCAGACATTTTAATGTACTTTAATAAGAAACTATTAAAATTAAATTTTTTGGATGCAGAGAAATTTTATATAGTATTGACATATGGTTAGATGGTCTCCATATATACTACTACATGGGCTATTACAACAGCAATCGATTTTAAGTCAGATATTGATCACCTGCTAATAATGGCACGCATATTATGGTCAAATTTATTAAATTCTGATGGCCCCTAGCTATCACATTAGCTCAATAATATTTCCTGTGGTTAATATTTGCTGCAAAACTTGCTTTTCAGACATTTTAACGTACTTTAATAAGAAACTATTAAAATTAAATTTTTTGGATGAAGAGAAATTTTATATAGTATTAACATATGGTTAGATGGTCTCCATCTATACTACTACAATAGCTATTACCACAGCAATCGATTTTAAGTCAGTTATTGATCACCTGCTAACAATGGCACGCATATTATGGCCAAATTTATTAAATTCTGATCGCCCCTAGCTATCACATTAGCTCAATAATATTTCCTGTAGCTAATATTTACCGCACAACGTGCTTTTCAGAATTTTTAACGTACTTTAATACGGTACTATTAAAATTGAATTTTTTGGATGCAGAGAAATTTTATATAGTATTGACATATGGTTAAATGGTCTCCATATATACTACTACAAGGGCTATTACCACAGCAATCGCTTTTAAGTCAGTAATTGAAAAAATGCTAATGTTGGCACGCATATTATCGCCAAGTTTATTAAATTCTGATGGCCCCTAGCTATCACATTAGCTCAATAATATTTCCTGTAGTTAATATTTGCTGCAAAACTTGCTTTTCAGACATTTTGACGTACCTTAATACTATACTATTAAAATTGAATTTTTTGGATGCAGAGAAATTTTATATAGTATTGACATATGGTTAGATGGTCTCCATATATACTACTACAATAGCTATTACCACAGCAATCGATTTTAAGTCAGTTGTTGATCACCTGCTAACAATGGCACGCATATTATGGCCAAATTTATTAAATTCTGATCGCCTCTAGCTATCACATTAGCTCAATTATATTTCCTGTAGCTAATATTTACCGCACAACGTGCTTTTCAGAATTTTTAACGTACTTTAATACGGTACTATTAAAATTGAATTTTTTGGATGCAGAGAAATTTTATATAGTATTAACATATGGTTAAATGGTTTCCATATATACTACTACAAGGGCTATTACCACAGCAATCGCTTTTAAGTCAGTAATTGAAAAAATGCTAATGTTGGCACGCATATTATCGCCAAGTTTATTAAATTCTGATGGCCCCTAGCTGTCACATTAGTTCAATAATATTTCCTGTAGTTAATATTTGCCGCAAAACTTGCTTTTCAGACATTTTAACGTACTTTAATAAGAAACTATTAAAATTAAATTTTTTGGATAAAGAGAAATTTTATATAGTATTGACATATGGTTAGATGGTCTCCATATATACTACTACAATAGCTATTACCACAGCAATCGATTTTAAGTCAGTTATTGATCACCTGCTAACAATGGCACGCATATTATGGCCAAATTTATTAAATTCTGATCGCCCCTAGCTATCACATTAGCTCAATAATATTTCTTGTAGCTAATATTTGCTGCAAAACTTGCTTTTCAGACATTTTAAAGTACTTTAATAAGAAACTATTAAAATTAAATTTTTTGGATGCAGAGAAATTTTATATAGTATTGACATATGGTTAGATGGTCTCCATATATACTACTACATGGGCTATTACAGCAGCAATCGATTTTAAGTCAGATATTGATCACCTGCTAATAATGGCACGCATATTATGGTCAAATTTATTAAATTCTGATTGCCCCTAGCTATCACATTAGCTCAATAATATTTCCTGTAGCTAATATTTACCGCACAACGTGCTTTTCGGAATTTTTAACGTACTTTAATACGGTACTATTAAAATTGAATTTTTTGGATGCAGAGAAATTTTATATAGTATTAACATATGGTTAAATGGTTTCCATATATACTACTACAAGGGCTATTACCACAGCAATCGCTTTTAAGTCAGTAATTTAACACCTGCTAATGTTGGCACGCATATTATGGCCAAGTTTAATCAATTCTGATGGCCCCTAGCTGTCACATTAGTTCAATATTTCCTGTAGTTAATATTTGCCGCAAAACTTGCTTTTCAGACATTTTAACGTACTTTAATAAGAAACTATTAAAATTAAATTTTTTGGATGAAGAGAAATTTTATATAGTATTGACATATGGTTAGATGGTCTCCATATATACTACTACAATAGCTATTACCACAGCAATCGATTTTAAGTCAGTTATTGATCACCTGCTAACAATAGCACGCATATTATGGCCAAATTTATTAAATTCTGATCGCCCCTAGCTATCACATTAGCTCAATAATATTTTCTGTAGCTAATATTTACCGCACAACGTGCTTTTCAGAATTTTTAACGTACTTTAATACGGTACTATTAAAATTGAATTTTTTGGATGCAGAGAAATTTTATATAGTATTAACATATGGTTAAATGGTTTCCATATATACTACTACAAGGGCTATTACCACAGCAATCGCTTTTAAGTCAGTAATTCAACACCTGCTAATGTTGGCACGCATATTATGGCCAAGTTTAATCAATTCTGATGGCCCCTAGCTGTCACATTAGTTCAATAATATTTTCTGTAGTTAATATTTGCCGCAAAACTTGATTTTCAGACATTTTAACGTACTTTAATAAGAAACTATTAAAATTAAATTTTTTGGATGAAGAGAAATTTTATATAGTATTGACATATGGTTAGATGGTCTCCATATATACTACTACAATAGCTATTACCACAGCAATCGATTTTAAGTCAGTTATTGATCACCTGCCAACAATGGCACGCATATTATGGCCAAATTTATTAAATTCTGATCGCCCCTAGCTATCACATTAGCTCAATAATATTTCCTGTAGCTAATATTTGCTGCAAAACTTGCTTTTCAGACATTTTAACGTACTTTAATAAGAAACTATTAAAATTAAATTTTTTGGATGAAGAGAAATTTTATATAGTATTGACATATGGTTAGATGGTCTCCATATATACTACTACAATAGCTATTACCACAGCAATCGATTTTAAGTCAGTTATTGATCACCTGCTAACAATGGCACGCATATTATGGCCAAATTTATTAAATTCTGATCGCCCCTAGCTATCACATTAGCTCAATAATATTTTCTGTAGCTAATATTTACCGCACAACGTGCTTTTTAGAATTTTTAACGTACTTTAATACGGTACTATTAAAATTGAATTTTTTGGATGCAGAGAAATTTTATATAGTATTGACATATGATTAAATGTTCTCCATATATACTACTACAAGGGCTATTACCACAGCAATCGCTTTTAAGTCAGTAATTGAAAAAATGCTAATGTTGGCACGCATATTATCGCCAAGTTTATTAAATTCTGATGGCCCTTAGCTATCACATTAGCTCAATAATATTTCCTGTAGTTAATATTTGCTGCAAAACTGGCTTTTCAGACATTTTGACGTACCTTAATACTATACTATTAAAATTGAATTTTTTGGATGCAGAGAAATTTAATATAGTATTGACATATGGTTCAATGGTCTCCATATATACTACTACAATAGCTATTACCACAGCAATCGATTTTAAGTCAGTTATTGAACACCTGCTAACAATGGCACGCATATTATCGCCAAGTTTATTAAATTCTGATGGCCCCTAGCTATCACATTAGCTCAATAATATTTCCTGTAGTTAATATTTGCTGCAAAACTTGCTTTTCAGACATTTTGACGTACCTTAATACTATACTATTAAAATTGAATTTTTTGGATGCAGAGAAATTTAATATAGTATTGACATATGGTTAAATGGTCTCCATATATACTACTACATGGGCTATTACAACAGCAATCGATTTTAAGTCAGATATTGATCACCTGCTAATAATGGCACGCATATTATGGTCAAATTTATTAAATTCTGATGGCCCCTAGCTATCACATTAGCTCAATAATATTTCCTGTAGTTAATATTTGCTGCAAAACTTGCTTTTCAGACATTTTAACGTACTTTAATAAGAAACTATTCAAATTAAATTTTTTGGATGCAGAGAAATTTTATATAGTATTGACATATGGATAAATGTTCTCCATATATACTACTACAAGGGCTATTACCACAGCAATCGATTTTAAGTCAGTTATTGATCACCTGCTAACAATGGCACGCATATTATGGCCAAATTTATTAAATTCTGATCGCCCCTAGCTATCACATTAGCTCAATAATATTTCCTGTAGCTAATATTTACCGCACAACGTGCTTTTCAGAATTTTTAACGTACTTTAATACGGTACTATTCAAATTAAATTTTTTGGATGCAGAGAAATTTTATATAGTATTGACATATGGTTAAATGTTCTCCATATATACTACTACAAGGGCTATTACCACAGCAATCGCTTTTAAGTCAGTAATTGAAAAAATGCTAATGTTGGCACGCATATTATCGCCAAGTTTATTAAATTCTGATGGCCCTTAGCTATCACATTAGCTCAATAATATTTCCTGTAGTTAATATTTGCTGCAAAACTTGCTTTTCAGACATTTTGACGTACCTTAATACTATACTATTAAAATTGAATTTTTTGGATGCAGAGAAATTTAATATAGTATTGACATATGGATAAATGTTCTCCATATATACTACTACAAGGGCTATTACCACAGCAATCGATTTGAAGTCAGTTATTGATCACCTGCTAACAATGGCACGCATATTATGGCCAAATTTATTAAATTCTGATCGCCCCTAGCTATCACATTAGCTCAATAATATTTCCTGTAGCTAATATTTACCGCACAACGTGCTTTTCAGAATTTTTAACGTTCTTTAATACGGTACTATTCAAATTAAATTTTTTGGATGCAGAGAAATTTAATATAGTATTGACATATGGTTAAATGTTCTCCATATATACTACTACAAGGGCTATTACCACAGCAATCGCTTTTAAGTCAGTAATTGAAAAAATGCTAATGTTGGCACGCATATTATCGCCAAGTTTATTAAATTCTGATGGCCCCTAGCTATCACATTAGCTCAATAATATTTCCTGTAGTTAATATTTGCTGCAAAACTTGCTTTTCAGACATTTTGACGTACCTTATTGCTATACTATTAAAATTGAATTTTTTGGATGCAGAGAAATTTAATATAGTATTGACATATGGTTAAATGGTCTCCATATATACTACTACATGGGCTATTACAACAGCAATCGATTTTAAGTCAGATATTGATCACCTGCTAATAATGGCACACTTATTATGGCCAAATTTATTAAATTCTGATGGCCCCTAGCTATCACATTCGCTCAATAATATTTCCTGTAGTTAATATTTGCTGCAAAACTTGCTTTTCAGACATTTTAAAGTACTTTAATAAGAAACTATTAAAATTAAATTTTTTGGATGCAGAGAAATTTTATATAGTATTGACATATGGTTAGATGGTCTCCATATATACTACTACATGGGCTATTACAACAGCAATCGATTTTAAGTCAGATATTGATCACCTGCTAACAATGGCACGCATATTATGGCCAAATTTATTAAATTCTGATCGCCCCTAGCTATCACATTAGCTCAATAATATTTCCTGTAGCTAATATTTACCGCACAACGTGCTTTTCAGAATTTTTAACGTACTTTAATACGGTACTATTAAAATTGAATTTTTTGGATGCAGAGAAATTTTATATAGTATTGACATATGGTTAAATGTTCTCCATATATACTACTACAAGGGCTATTACCACAGCAATCGCTTTTAAGTCAGTAATTGAAAAAATGCTAATGTTGGCACGCATATTATCGCCAAGTTTATTAAATTCTGATGGCCCCTAGCTATCACATTAGCTCAATAATATTTCCTGTAGTTAATATTTGCTGCAAAACTTGCTTTTCAGACATTTTGACGTACCTTAATACTATACTATTAAAATTGAATTTTTTGGATGCAGAGAAATTTTATATAGTATTGACATATGGTTAGATGGTCTCCATATATACTACTACAATAGCTATTACCACAGCAATCAATTTTAAGTCAGTTATTGATCACCTGCTAACAATGGCACGCATATTATGGCCAAATTTATTAAATTCTGATCGCCTCTAGCTATCACATTAGCTCAATTATATTTCCTGTAGCTAATATTTACCGCACAACGTGCTTTTCAGAATTTTTAACGTACTTTAATACGGTACTATTAAAATTGAATTTTTTGGATGCAGAGAAATTTTATATAGTATTAACATATGGTTAAATGGTTTCCATATATACTACTACAAGGGCTATTACCACAGCAATCGCTTTTAAGTCAGTAATTCAACACCTGCTAATGTTGGCACGCATATTATGGCCAAGTTTAATCAATTCTGATGGCCCCTAGCTGTCACATTAGTTCAATAATATTTCCTGTAGTTAATATTTGCCGCAAAACTTGATTTTCAGACATTTTAACGTACTTTAATAAGAAACTATTAAAATTAAATTTTTTGGATGAAGAGAAATTTTATATAGTATTGACATATGGTTAGATGGTCTCCATATATACTACTACAATAGCTATTACCACAGCAATCGATTTTAAGTCAGTTATTGATCACCTGCCAACAATGGCACGCATATTATGGCCAAATTTATTAAATTCTGATCGCCCCTAGCTATCACATTAGCTCAATAATATTTCCTGTAGCTAATATTTGCTGCAAAACTTGCTTTTCAGACATTTTAACGTACTTTAATAAGAAACTATTAAAATTAAATTTTTTGGATGCAGAGAAATTTTATATAGTATTAACATATGGTTAAATGGTTTCCATATATACTACTACAAGGGCTATTACCACAGCAATCGCTTTTAAGTCAGTAATTCAACACCTGCTAATGTTGGCACGCATATTATGGCCAAGTTTAATCAATTCTGATGGCCCCTAGCTGTCACATTAGTTCAATAATATTTCCTGTAGTTAATATTTGCCGCAAAACTTGATTTTCAGACATTTTAACGTACTTTAATAAGAAACTATTAAAATTAAATTTTTTGGATGAAGAGAAATTTTATATAGTATTGACATATGGTTAGATGGTCTCCATATATACTACTACAATAGCTATTACCACAGCAATCGATTTTAAGTCAGTTATTGATCACCTGCCAACAATGGCACGCATATTATGGCCAAATTTATTAAATTCTGATCGCCCCTAGCTATCACATTAGCTCAATAATATTTCCTGTAGCTAATATTTGCTGCAAAACTTGCTTTTCAGACATTCTAACGTACTTTAATAAGAAACTATTAAAATTAAATTTTTTGGATGAAGAGAAATTTTATATAGTATTGACATATGGTTAGATGGTCTCCATATATACTACTACAATAGCTATTACCACAGCAATCGATTTTAAGTCAGTTATTGATCACCTGCCAACAATGGCACGCATATTATGGCCAAATTTATTAAATTCTGATCGCCCCTAGCTATCACATTAGCTCAATAATATTTCCTGTAGCTAATATTTGCTGCACAACTTGCTTTTCAGACATTCTAACGTACTTTAATAAGAAACTATTAAAATTAAATTTTTTGGATGCAGAGAAATTTTATATAGTATTGACATATGGTTAGATGGTCTCCATATATACTACTACATGGGCTATTACAACAGCAATCGATTTTAAGTCAGATATTGATCACCTGCTAATAATGGCACGCATATTATGGTCAAATTTATTAAATTCTGATTGCCCCTAGCAATCACATTAGCTCAATAATATTTCCTGTAGCTAATATTTACCGCACAACGTGCTTTTCAGAATTTTTAACCTACTTTAATACGGTACTATTAAAATTGAATTTTTTGGATGCAGAGAAATTTTATATAGTATTAACATATGGTTAAATGGTTTCCATATATACTACTACAAGGGCTATTACCACAGCAATCGCTTTTAGGTCAGTAATTTAACACCTGCTAATGTTGGCACGCATATTATGGCCAAGTTTAATCAATTCTGATGGCCCCTAGCTGTCACATTAGTTCAATAATATTTCCTGTAGTTAATATTTGCCGCAAAACTTGCTTTTCAGACATTTTAACGTACTTTAATAAGAAACTATTAAAATTAAATTTTTTGGATGCAGAGAAATTTAATATAGTATTGACATATGGTTAAATGGTCTCCATATATACTACTACATGGGCTATTACAACAGCAATCGATTTTAAGTCAGATATTGATCACTTGCTAATAATGGCACGCATATTATGGTCAAATTTATTAAATTCTGATGGCCCCTAGCTATCACATTAGCTCAATAATATTTCCTGTAGTTAATATTTGCTGCAAAACTTGCTTTTCAGACATTTTGACGTACCTTATTACTATACTATTAAAATTGAATTTTTTGGATGCAGAGAAATTTAATATAGTATTGACATATGGCTAAATGGTCTCCATATATACTACTACATGGGCTATTACAACAGCAATCGATTTTAAGTCAGATATTGATCACCTGCTAATAATGGCACGCATATTATGGTCAAATTTATTAAATTCTGATCGCCCCTAGCTATCACATTAGCTCAGTAATATTTCCTGTAGTTAATATTTGCTGCAAAACTTGCTTTTCAGACATTTTAACGTACTTTAATAAGAAACTATTAAAATTAAATTTTTTGGATGAAGAGAAATTTTATATAGTATTGACATATGGTTAGATGGTCTCCATATATACTACTACAATAGCTATTACCACAGCAATCGATTTTAAGTCAGTTATTGATCACCTGCTAACAATGGCACGCATATTATGGCCAAATTTATTAAATTCTGATCGCCCCTAGCTATCACATTAGCTCAATAATATTTCCTGTAGCTAATATTTACCGCACAACGTGCTTTTCAGAATTTTTAACGTACTTTAATACGGTACTATTAAAATTGAATTTTTTGGATGCAGAGAAATTTTATATAGTATTGACATATGGTTAAATGTTCTCCATATATACTACTACAAGGGCTATTACCACAGCAATCTATTTTAAGTCAGTTATTGAACACCTGCTAACAATGGCACGCATATTATCGCCAAGTTTATTAAATTCTGATGGCCCCTAGCTATCACATTAGCTCAATAATATTTCCTGTAGTTAATATTTGCTGCAAAACTTGCTTTTCAGACATTTTGACGTACCTTAATACTATACTATTAAAATTGAATTTTTTGGATGCAGAGAAATTTAATATAGTATTGACATATGGTTAAATGGTCTCCATATATACTACTACATGGGCTATTACAACAGCAATCGATTTTAAGTCAGTTATTGATCACCTGCCAACAATGGCACGCATATTATGGCCAAATTTATTAAATTCTGATCGCCCCTAGCTATCACATTAGCTCAATAATATTTCCTGTAGCTAATATTTGCTGCAAAACTTGCTTTTCAGACATTTTAACGTACTTTAATAAGAAACTATTAAAATTAAATTTTTTGGATGCAGAGAAATTTTATATAGTATTAACATATGGTTAAATGGTTTCCATATATACTACTACAAGGGCTATTACCACAGCAATCGCTTTTAAGTCAGTAATTCAACACCTGCTAATGTTGGCACGCATATTATGGCCAAGTTTAATCAATTCTGATGGCCCCTAGCTGTCACATTAGTTCAATAATATTTCCTGTAGTTAATATTTGCCGCAAAACTTGATTTTCAGACATTTTAACGTACTTTAATAAGAAACTATTAAAATTAAATTTTTTGGATGAAGAGAAATTTTATATAGTATTGACATATGGTTAGATGGTCTCCATATATACTACTACAATAGCTATTACCACAGCAATCGATTTTAAGTCAGTTATTGATCACCTGCCAACAATGGCACGCATATTATGGCCAAATTTATTAAATTCTGATCGCCCCTAGCTATCACATTAGCTCAATAATATTTCCTGTAGCTAATATTTGCTGCAAAACTTGCTTTTCAGACATTCTAACGTACTTTAATAAGAAACTATTAAAATTAAATTTTTTGGATGAAGAGAAATTTTATATAGTATTGACATATGGTTAGATGGTCTCCATATATACTACTACAATAGCTATTACCACAGCAATCGATTTTAAGTCAGTTATTGATCACCTGCCAACAATGGCACGCATATTATGGCCAAATTTATTAAATTCTGATCGCCCCTAGCTATCACATTAGCTCAATAATATTTCCTGTAGCTAATATTTGCTGCAAAACTTGCTTTTCAGACATTCTAACGTACTTTAATAAGAAACTATTAAAATTAAATTTTTTGGATGCAGAGAAATTTTATATAGTATTGACATATGGTTAGATGGTCTCCATATATACTACTACATGGGCTATTACAACAGCAATCGATTTTAAGTCAGATATTGATCACCTGCTAATAATGGCACGCATATTATGGTCAAATTTATTAAATTCTGATTGCCCCTAGCAATCACATTAGCTCAATAATATTTCCTGTAGCTAATATTTACCGCACAACGTGCTTTTCAGAATTTTTAACCTACTTTAATACGGTACTATTAAAATTGAATTTTTTGGATGCAGAGAAATTTTATATAGTATTAACATATGGTTAAATGGTTTCCATATATACTACTACAAGGGCTATTACCACAGCAATCGCTTTTAGGTCAGTAATTTAACACCTGCTAATGTTGGCACGCATATTATGGCCAAGTTTAATCAATTCTGATGGCCCCTAGCTGTCACATTAGTTCAATAATATTTCCTGTAGTTAATATTTGCCGCAAAACTTGCTTTTCAGACATTTTAACGTACTTTAATAAGAAACTATTAAAATTAAATTTTTTGGATGCAGAGAAATTTAATATAGTATTGACATATGGTTAAATGGTCTCCATATATACTACTACATGGGCTATTACAACAGCAATCGATTTTAAGTCAGATATTGATCACTTGCTAATAATGGCACGCATATTATGGTCAAATTTATTAAATTCTGATGGCCCCTAGCTATCACATTAGCTCAATAATATTTCCTGTAGTTAATATTTGCTGCAAAACTTGCTTTTCAGACATTTTGACGTACCTTATTACTATACTATTAAAATTGAATTTTTTGGATGCAGAGAAATTTAATATAGTATTGACATATGGCTAAATGGTCTCCATATATACTACTACATGGGCTATTACAACAGCAATCGATTTTAAGTCAGATATTGATCACCTGCTAATAATGGCACGCATATTATGGTCAAATTTATTAAATTCTGATCGCCCCTAGCTATCACATTAGCTCAGTAATATTTCCTGTAGTTAATATTTGCTGCAAAACTTGCTTTTCAGACATTTTAACGTACTTTAATAAGAAACTATTAAAATTAAATTTTTTGGATGAAGAGAAATTTTATATAGTATTGACATATGGTTAGATGGTCTCCATATATACTACTACAATAGCTATTACCACAGCAATCGATTTTAAGTCAGTTATTGATCACCTGCTAACAATGGCACGCATATTATGGCCAAATTTATTAAATTCTGATCGCCCCTAGCTATCACATTAGCTCAATAATATTTCCTGTAGCTAATATTTACCGCACAACGTGCTTTTCAGAATTTTTAACGTACTTTAATACGGTACTATTAAAATTGAATTTTTTGGATGCAGAGAAATTTTATATAGTATTGACATATGGTTAAATGTTCTCCATATATACTACTACAAGGGCTATTACCACAGCAATCTATTTTAAGTCAGTTATTGAACACCTGCTAACAATGGCACGCATATTATCGCCAAGTTTATTAAATTCTGATGGCCCCTAGCTATCACATTAGCTCAATAATATTTCCTGTAGTTAATATTTGCTGCAAAACTTGCTTTTCAGACATTTTGACGTACCTTAATACTATACTATTAAAATTGAATTTTTTGGATGCAGAGAAATTTAATATAGTATTGACATATGGTTAAATGGTCTCCATATATACTACTACATGGGCTATTACAACAGCAATCGATTTTAAGTCAGATATTGATCACTTGCTAATAATGGCACGCATATTATGGTCAAATTTATTAAATTCTGATGGCCCCTAGCTATCACATTAGCTCAATAATATTTCCTGTAGTTAATATTTGCTGCAAAACTTGCTTTTCAGACATTTTGACGTACCTTATTACTATACTATTAAAATTGAATTTTTTGGATGCAGATAAATTTAATATAGTATTGACATATGGCTAAATGGTCTCCATATATACTACTACATGGGCTATTACAACAGCAATCGATTTTAAGTCAGATATTGATCACCTGCTAATAATGGCACGCATATTATGGTCAAATTTATTAAATTCTGATCGCCCCTAGCTATCACATTAGCTCAATAATATTTCCTGTAGTTAATATTTGCTGCAAAACTTGCTTTTCAGACATTTTAACGTACTTTAATAAGAAACTATTAAAATTAAATTTTTTGGATGAAGAGAAATTTTATATAGTATTGACATATGGTTAGATGGTCTCCATATATACTACTACAATAGCTATTACCACAGCAATCGATTTTAAGTCAGTTATTGATCACCTGCTAACAATGGCACGCATATTATGGCCAAATTTATTAAATTCTGATCGCCCCTAGCTATCACATTAGCTCAATAATATTTCCTGTAGCTAATATTTACCGCACAACGTGCTTTTCAGAATTTTTAACGTACTTTAATACGGTACTATTAAAATTGAATTTTTTGGATGCAGAGAAATTTAATATAGTATTGACATATGGTTAAATGTTCTCCATATATACTACTACAAGGGCTATTACCACAGCAATCGCTTTTAAGTCAGTAATTGAAAAAATGCTAATGTTGGCACGCATATTATCGCCAAGTTTATTAAATTCTGATGGCCCTTAGCTATCACATTAGCTCAATAATATTTCCTGTAGCTAATATTTACCGCACAACGTGCTTTTCAGAATTTTTAACGTACTTTAATACGGTACTATTAAAATTGAATTTTTTGGATGCAGAGAAATTTAATATAGTATTGACATATGGTTCAATGGTCTCCATATATACTACTACAATAGCTATTACCACAGCAATCTATTTTAAGTCAGTTATTGAACACCTGCTAACAATGGCACGCATATTATCGCCAAGTTTATTAAATTCTGATGGCCCCTAGCTATCACATTAGCTCAATAATATTTCCTGTAGTTAATATTTGCTGCAAAACTTGCTTTTCAGACATTTTGACGTACCTTAATACTATACTATTAAAATTGAATTTTTTGGATGCAGAGAAATTTAATATAGTATTGACATATGGTTAAATGGTCTCCATATATACTACTACATGGGCTATTACAACAGCAATCGATTTTAAGTCAGATATTGATCACCTGCTAATAATGGCACGCATATTATGGTCAAATTTATTAAATTCTGATGGCCCCTAGCTATCACATTAGCTCAATAATATTTCCTGTAGTTAATATTTGCTGCAAAACTTGCTTTTCAGACATTTTGACGTACCTTATTACTATACGATTAAAATTGAATTTTTTGGATGCAGAGAAATTTAATATAGTATTGACATATGGCTAAATGGTCTCCATATATACTACTACATGGGCTATTACAACAGCAATCGATTTTAAGTCAGATATTGATCACCTGCTAATAATGGCACGCATATTATGGTCAAATTTATTAAATTCTGATGGCCCCTAGCTATCACATTAGCTCAATAATATTTCCTGTAGTTAATATTTGCTGCAAAACTTGCTTTTCAAACATTTTAACGTACTTTAATAAGAAACTATTAAAATTAAATTTTTTGGATGAAGAGAAATTTTATATAGTATTGACATATGGTTAGATGGTCTCCATATATACTACTACAATAGCTATTACCACAGCAATCGATTTTAAGTCAGTTATTGATCACCTGCTAACAATGGCACGCATATTATGGCCAAATTTATTAAATTCTGATCGCCCCTAGCTATCACATTAGCTCAATAATATTTCCTGTAGCTAATATTTACCGCACAACGTGCTTTTCAAAATTTTTAACGTACTTTAATACGGTACTATTAAAATTGAATTTTTTGGATGCAGAGAAATTTTATATAGTATTGACATATGGTTAAATGTTCTCCATATATACTACTACAAGGGCTATTACCACAGCAATCGCTTTTAAGTTAGTAATTGAAAAAATGCTAATGTTGGCACGCATATTATCGCCAAGTTTATTAAATTCTGATGGCCCTTAGCTATCACATTAGCTCAATAATATTTCCTGTAGCTAATATTTACCGCACAACGTGCTTTTCAGAATTTTTAACGTACTTTAATACAGTACTATTAAAATTGAATTTTTTGGATGCAGAGAAATTTAATATAGTATTGACATATGGTTCAATGGTCTCCATATATACTACTACAATACCTATTACCACAGCAATCTATTTTAAGTCAGTTATTGAACACCTGCTAACAATGGCACGCATATTATCGCCAAGTTTATTAAATTCTGATGGCCCCTAGCTATCACATTAGCTCAATAATATTTCCTGTAGCTAATATTTACCGCACAACGTGCTTTTCAGAATTTTTAACGTACTTTAATACGGTACTATTAAAATTGAATTTTTTGGATGCAGAGAAATTTAATATAGTATTGACATATGGTTCAATGGTCTCCATATATACTACTACAATAGCTATTACCACAGCAATCTATTTTAAGTCAGTTATTGAACACCTGCTAACAATGGCACGCATATTATCGCCAAGTTTATTAAATTCTGATGGCCCCTAGCTATCACATTAGCTCAATAATATTTCCTGTAGTTAATATTTGCTGCAAAACTTGCTTTTCAGACATTTTGACGTACCTTATTACTATACTATTAAAATTGAATTTTTTGGATGCAGAGAAATTTAATATAGTATTGACATATGGCTAAATGGTCTCCATATATACTACTACATGGGCTATTACAACAGCAATCGATTTTAAGTCAGATATTGATCACCTGCTAATAATGGCACGCATATTATGGTCAAATTTATTAAATTCTGATGGCCCCTAGCTATCACATTAGCTCAATAATATTTCCTGTAGTTAATATTTGCTGCAAAACTTGCTTTTCAGACATTTTAACGTACTTTAATAAGAAACTATTAAAATTAAATTTTTTGGATGAAGAGAAATTTTATATAGTATTGACATATGGTTAGATGGTCTCCATATATACTACTACAATAGCTATTACCACAGCAATCGATTTTAAGTCAGTTATTGATCACCTGCTAACAATGGCACGCATATTATGGCCAAATTTATTAAATTCTGATCGCCCCTAGCTATCACATTAGCTCAATAATATTTCCTGTAGCTAATATTTACCGCACAACGTGCTTTTCAGAATTTTTAACGTACTTTAATACGGTACTATTAAAATTGAATTTTTTGGATGCAGAGAAATTTTATATAGTATTGACATATGGTTAAATGTTCTCCATATATACTACTACAAGGGCTATTACCACAGCAATCGCTTTTAAGTCAGTAATTGAAAAAATGCTAATGTTGGCACGCATATTATCGCCAAGTTTATTAAATTCTGATGGCCCTTAGCTATCACATTAGCTCAATAATATTTCCTGTAGCTAATATTTACCGCACAACGTGCTTTTCAGAATTTTTAACGTACTTTAATACGGTACTATTAAAATTGAATTTTTTGGATGCAGAGAAATTTAATATAGTATTGACATATGGTTCAATGGTCTCCATATATACTACTACAATAGCTATTACCACAGCAATCTATTTTAAGTCAGTTATTGAACACCTGCTAACAATGGCACGCATATTATCGCCAAGTTTATTAAATTCTGATGGCCCCTAGCTATCACATTAGCTCAATAATATTACCTGTAGCTAATATTTACCGCACAACGTGCTTTTCAGAATTTTTAACGTACTTTAATACGGTACTATTAAAATTGAATTTTTTGGATGCAGAGAAATTTAATATAGTATTGACATATGGTTCAATGGTCTCCATATATACTACTACAATAGCTATTACCACAGCAATCTATTTTAAGTCAGTTATTGAACACCTGCTAACAATGGCACGCATATTATCGCCAACTTTATTAAATTCTGATGGCCCCTAGCTATCACATTAGCTCAATAATATTTCCTGTAGTTAATATTTGCTGCAAAACTTGCTTTTCAGACATTTTGACGTACCTTAATACTATACTATTAAAATTGAATTTTTTGGATGCAGAGAAATTTAATATAGTATTTACATATGGTTCAATGGTCTCCATATATACTACTACAATAGCTATTACCACAGCAATCGATTTTAAGTCAGTTATTGATCACCTGCTAACAATGGCACGCATATTATCGCCAAGTTTAATAAATTCTGATGGCCCCTAGCTATCACATTAGCTCAATAATATTTCCTGTAGTTAATATTTGCTGCAAAACTTGCTTTTCAGACATTTTGACGTACCTTATTACTATACTATTAAAATTGAATTTTTTGGATGCAGAGAAATTTAATATAGTATTGACATATGGCTAAATGGTCTCCATTTATACTACTACATGGGCTATTACAACAGCAATCGATTTTAAGTCAGATATTGATCACCTGCTAATAATGGCACGCATATTATGGTCAAATTTATTAAATTCTGATGGCCCCTAGCTATCACATTAGCTCAATAATATTTCCTGTAGTTAATATTTGCTGCAAAACTTGCTTTTCAGACATTTTGACGTACCTTATTACTATACTATTAAAATTGAATTTTTTGGATGCAGAGAAATTTAATATAGTATTGACATATGGCTAAATGGTCTCCATTTATACTACTACATGGGCTATTACAACAGCAATCGATTTTAAGTCAGATATTGATCACCTGCTAATAATGGCACGCATATTATGGTCAAATTTATTAAATTCTGATGGCCCCTAGCTATCACATTAGCTCAATAATATTTCCTGTAGTTAATATTTGCTGCAAAACTTGCTTTTCAGACATTTTAACGTACTTTAATAAGAAACTATTAAAATTAAATTTTTTGGATGAAGAGAAATTTAATATAGTATTGACATATGGTTCAATGGTCTCCATATATACTACTACAATAGCTATTACCACAGCAATCTCTGTTAAGTCAGTTATTGAACACCTGCTAACAATGGCACGCATATTATCGCCAAGTTTATTAAATTCTGATGGCCCCTAGCTATCACATTAGCTCAATAATATTTCCTGTAGCTAATATTTACCGCACAACGTGCTTTTCAGAATTTTTAACGTACTTTAATACGGTACTATTAAAATTGAATTTTTTGGATGCAGAGAAATTTAATATAGTATTGACATATGGTTCAATGGTCTCCATATATACTACTACAATAGCTATTACCACAGCAATCTATTTTAAGTCAGTTATTGAACACCTGCTAACAATGGCACGCATATTATCGCCAAGTTTATTAAATTCTGATGGCCCCTAGCTATCACATTAGCTCAATAATATTTCCTGTAGTTAATATTTGCTGCAAAACTTGCTTTTCAGACATTTTGACGTACCTTAATACTATACTATTAAAATTGAATTTTTTGGATGCAGAGAAATTTAATATAGTATTGACATATGGTTAAATGGTCTCCATATATACTACTACATGGGCTATTACAACAGCAATCGATTTTAAGTCAGATATTGATCACCTGCTAATAATGGCACGCATATTATGGTCAAATTTATTAAATTCTGATGGCCCCTAGCTATCACATTAGCTCAATAATATTTCCTGTAGTTAATATTTGCTGCAAAACTTGCTTTTCAGACATTTTGACGTACCTTATTACTATACTATTAAAATTTTTTTTTTGGATGCAGAGAAATTTAATATAGTATTGACATATGGTTAAATGGTCTCCATATATACTACTACATGGGCTATTACAACAGCAATCGATTTTAAGTCAGATATTGATCACCTGCTAATAATGGCACGCATATTATGGTCAAATTTATTAAATTCTGATTGCCCCTAGCTATCACATTAGCTCAATAATATTTCCTGTAGCTAATATTTACCGCACAACGTGCTTTTCAGAATTTTTAACGTACTTTAATACGGTACTATTAAAATTGAATTTTTTGGATGCAGAGAAATTTAATATAGTATTGACATATGGTTCAATGGTCTCCATATATACTACTACAATAGCTATTACCACAGCAATCTATTTTAAGTCAGTTATTGATCACCTGCTAACAATGGCACGCATATTATGGCCAAATCTATTAAATTCTGATCGCCCCTAGCTATCACATTAGCTCAATAATATTTCCTGTAGCTAATATTTACCGCACAACGTGCTTTTCAGAATTTTTAACGTACTTTAATACGGTACTATTAAAATTGAATTTTTTTGATGCAGAGAAATTTTATATAGTATTGATATATGGTTAAATGTTCTCCATATATACTACTACAAGGGCTATTACCACAGCAATCGCTTTTAAGTCAGTAATTGAAAAAATGCTAATGTTGGCACGCATATTATCGCCAAGTTTATTAAATTCTGATGGCCCTTAGCTATCACATTAGCTCAATAATATTTCCTGTAGCTAATATTTACCGCACAACGTGCTTTTCAGAATTTTTAACGTACTTTAATACGGTACTATTAAAATTGAATTTTTTGGATGCAGAGAAATTTAATATAGTATTGACATATGGTTCAATGGTCTCCATATATACTACTACAATAGCTATTACCACAGCAATCTATTTTAAGTCAGTTATTGAACACCTGCTAACAATGGCACGCATATTATCGCCAAGTTTATTAAATTCTGATGGCCCCTAGCTATCACATTAGCTCAATAATATTTCCTGTAGCTAATATTTACCGCACAACGTGCTTTTCAGAATTTTTAACGTACTTTAATACGGTACTATTAAAATTGAATTTTTTGGATGCAGAGAAATTTAATATAGTATTGACATATGGTTCAATGGTCTCCATATATACTACTACAATAGCTATTACAACAGCAATCGATTTTAAGTCAGATATTGATCACCTGCTAATAATGGCACGCATATTATGGTCAAATTTATTAAATTCTGATGGCCCCTAGCTTTCACATTAGCTCAATAATGGTTCCTGTAGTTAATATTTGCTGCAAAACTTGCTTTTCAGACATTTTGACGTACCTTATTACTATACTATTAAAATTGAATTTTTTGGATGCAGAGAAATTTAATATAGTATTGACATATGGCTAAATGGTCTCCATATATACTACTACATGGGCTATTACAACAGCAATCGATTTTAAGTCAGATATTGATCACCTGCTAATAATGGCACGCATATTATGGTCAAATTTATTAAATTCTGATGGCCCCTAGCTATCACATTAGCTCAATAATATTTCCTGTAGTTAATATTTGCTGCAAAACTTGCTTTTCAGACATTTTGACGTACCTTAATACTATACTATTAAAATTGAATTTTTTGGATGCAGAGAAATTTAATATAGTATTGACATATGGTTCAATGGTCTCCATATATACTACTACAATAGCTATTACCACAGCAATCTATTTTAAGTCAGTTATTGAACACCTGCTAACAATGGCACGCATATTATCGCCAAGTTTATTAAATTCTGATGGCCCCTAGCTATCACATTAGCTCAATAATATTTCCTGTAGCTTATATTTACCGCACAACGTGCTTTTCAGAATTTTTAACGTACTTTAATACGGTACTATTAAAATTGAATTTTTTGGATGCAGAGAAATTTAATATAGTATTGACATATGGTTCAATGGTCTCCATATATACTACTACAATAGCTATTACCACAGCAATCTATTTTAAGTCAGTTATTGAACACCTGCTAACAATGGCACGCATATTATCGCCAAGTTTATTAAATTCTGATGGCCCCTAGCTATCACATTAGCTCAATAATATTTCCTGTAGCTAATATTTACCGCACAACGTGCTTTTCAGAATTTTTAACGTACTTTAATACGGTACTATTAAAATTGAATTTTTTGGATGCAGAGAAATTTAATATAGTATTGACATATGGTTCAATGGTCTCCATATATACTACTACAATAGCTATTACCACAGCAATCTATTTTAAGTCAGTTATTGATCACCTGCTAACAATGGGACGCATATTATGGCCAAATTTATTAAATTCTGATCGCCCCTAGCTATCACATTAGCTCAATAATATTTCCTGTAGCTAATATTTACCGCACAACGTGCTTTTCAGAATTTTTAACGTACTTTAATACGGTACTATTAAAATTGAATTTTTTGGATGCAGAGAAATTTAATATAGTATTGACATATGGTTCAAAAGTCTCCATATATACTACTACAATAGCTATTACCACAGCAATCTATTTTAAGTCAGTTATTGAACACCTGCTAACAATGGCACGCATATTATCGCCAAGTTTATTAAATTCTGATGGCCCCTAGCTATCACATTAGCTCAATAATATTTTCTGTAGCTAATATTTACCGCACAACGTGCTTTTCAGAATTTTTAACGTACTTTAATACGGTACTATTAAAATTGAATTTTTTGGATGCAGAGAAATTTAATATAGTATTGACATATGGTTCAATGGTCTCCATATATACTACTACAATAGCTATTACCACAGCAATCTATTTTAAGTCAGTTATTGAACACCTGCTAACAATGGCACGCATATTATCTCCAAGTTTATTAAATTCTGATGGCCCCTAGCTATCACATTAGCTCAATAATATTTCCTGTAGTTAATATTTGCTGCAAAACTTGCTTTTCAGCCATTTTGACGTACCTTAATACTATACTATTAAAATTGAATTTTTTGGATGCAGAGAAATTTAATATAGTATTGACATATGGTTAAATGGTCTCCATATATACTACTACATGGGCTATTACAACAGCAATCGATTTTAAGTCAGATATTGATCACCTGCTAATAATGGCACGCATATTATGGTCAAATTTATTAAATTCTGATGGCCCCTAGCTATCACATTAGCTCAATAATATTTCCTGTAGTTAATATTTGCTGCAAAACTTGCTTTTCAGACATTTTGACGTACCTTATTACTATACTATTAAAATTGAATTTTTTGGATGCAGAGAAATTTAATATAGTATTGACATATGGCTAAATGGTCTCCATATATACTACTACATGGGCTATTACAACAGCAATCGATTTTAAGTCAGATATTGATCACCTGCTAATAATGGCACGCATATTATGGTCAAATTTATTAAATTCTGATGGCCCCTAGCTATCACATTAGCTCAATAATATTTCCTGTAGTTAATATTTGCTGCAAAACTTGCTTTTCAGACATTTTAACGTACTTTAATAAGAAACTATTAAAATTAAATTTTTTGGATGAAGAGAAATTTAATATAGTATTGACATATGGTTCAATGGTCTCCATATATACTACTACAATAGCTATTACCACAGCAATCTATTTTAAGTCAGTTATTGAACACCTGCTAACAATGGCACGCATATTATCGCCAAGTTTATTAAATTCTGATGGCCCTAGCTATCACATTAGCTCAATAATATTTCCTGTAGCTAATATTTACCGCACAACGTGCTTTTCAGAATTTTTAACGTACTTTAATACGGTACCATTAAAATTGAATTTTTTGGATGCAGAGAAATTTAATATAGTATTGACATATGGTTCAATGGTCTCCATATATACTACTACAATAGCTATTACCACAGCAATCTATTTTAAGTCAGTTATTGAACACCTGCTAACAATGGCACGCATATTATCGCCAAGTTTATTAAATTCTGATGGCCCCTAGCTATCACATTAGCTCAATAATATTTCCTGTAGTTAATATTTGCTGCAAAACTTGCTTTTCAGACATTTTGACGTACCTTAATACTATACTATTAAAATTGAATTTTTTGGATGCAGAGAAATTTAATATAGTATTGACATATGGTTAAATGGTCTCCATATATACTACTACATGGGCTATTACAACAGCAATCGATTTTAAGTCAGATATTGATCACCTGCTAATAATGGCACGCATATTATGGTCAAATTTATTAAATTCTGATGGCCCCTAGCTATCACATTAGCTCAATAATATTTCCTGTAGTTAATATTTGCTGCAAAACTTGCTTTTCAGACATTTTGACGTACCTTATTACTATACTATTAAAATTGAATTTTTTGGATGCAGAGAAATTTAATATATTATTGACATATGGTTAAATGGTCTCCATATATACTACTACATGAGCTATTACAACAGCAATCGATTTTAAGTCAGATATTGATCACCTGCTAATAATGGCACGCATATTATGGTCAAATTTATTAAATTCTGATGGCCCCTAGCTATCACATTAGCTCAATAATATTTCCTGTAGTTAATATTTGCTGCAAAACTTGCTTTTCAGACATTTTAACGTACTTTAATAAGAAACTATTAAAATTAAATTTTTTGGATGAAGAGAAATTTAATATAGTATTGACATATGGTTCAATGGTCTCCATATATACTACTACAATAGCTATTACCACAGCAATCGATTTTAAGTCAGTTATTGAACACCTGCTAACAATGGCACGCATATTATCGCCAAGTTTATTAAATTCTGATGGCCCCTAGCTATCACATTAGCTCAATAATATTTCCTGTAGCTAATATTTACCGCACAACGTGCTTTTCAGAATTTTTAACGTACTTTAATACGGTACCATTAAAATTGAATTTTTTGGATGCAGAGAAATTTAATATAGTATTGACATATGGTTCAATGGTCTCCATATATACTACTACAATAGCTATTACCACAGCAATCTATTTTAAGTCAGTTATTGAACACCTGCTAACAATGGCACGCATATTATCGCCAAGTTTATTAAATTCTGATGGCCCCTAGCTATCACATTAGCTCAATAATATTTCCTGTAGTTAATATTTGCTGCAAAACTTGCTTTTCAGACATTTTGACGTACCTTAATACTATACTATTAAAATTGAATTTTTTGGATGCAGAGAAATTTAATATAGTATTGACATATGGTTAAATGGTCTCCATATATACTACTACATGGGCTATTACAACAGCAATCGATTTTAAGTCAGATATTGATCACCTGCTAATAATGGCACGCATATTATGGTCAAATTTATTAAATTCTGATGGCCCCTAGCTATCACATTAGCTCAATAATATTTCCTGTAGTTAATATTTGCTGCAAAACTTGCTTTTCAGACATTTTGACGTACCTTATTACTATACTATTAAAATTGAATTTTTTGGATGCAGAGAAATTTAATATAGTATTGACATATGGTTAAATGGTCTCCATATATACTACTACATGGGCTATTACAACAGCAATCGATTTTAAGTCAGATATTGATCACCTGCTAATAATGGCACGCATATTATGGTCAAATTTATTAAATTCTGATTGCCCCTAGCTATCACATTAGCTCAATAATATTTCCTGTAGCTAATATTTACCGCACAACGTGCTTTTCAGAATTTTTAACGTACTTTAATACGGTACTATTAAAATTGAATTTTTTGGATGCAGAGAAATTTAATATAGTATTGACA
>CALNHX010010328.1:0-41254 GCA_940337035.1 Agriotes lineatus | reverse complement strand
GCTGGGCATTCAAAAAGGATATGATAGGCTGTTTCATCATCCTATTGGCACAGTGTGCAAACACGTTCATCTCTATAGACATTGATCCTGTGCATAAATTCTCTGAATGCTCCAGTGCCTGTTAGTAGACTGACTACTTGCTTGATTCGAGTTCTGTTCAGTCTCAACAGGGTTTTGGTAGATGCTGATACCACATTCTGTTTTCTAGGTCAATAGGAATATTATCCAATACATTTTCAACTTGATTTTCTAAAAATCCTAAGTATAATTCAGCATTTAAATGATGAGGTAAGATTTGAATAGGGAGAAGTCGTCCATTAAAAATACCACACCAGGCGTTAATGGAAAATCTTTGTTGGAAAGCTCTAGTTCTAACTGCGTGTGGATTTTCTAGGGACTACACATGTTCCTCGTGAGTATTATTAATTCCATCCTTATAAACATCGATTCATCTGACCTTAAAGTGTCACTAATAAAGTTAGGATTGTGTTGATGCTGTTCCAGCAGCCAATAACAAAATTTAAGTCGCCGGGCTGCAAGTGATGAACGCTTTAGTAGTGGTAACGGTATAAACCTTCTCGATTAATTGTTTTTTAAACAAACTTACGAGGTATTTGTCACTGTGCAGAAATTCTTCTAGTACTGATCGCTGGTTCATCCAGCACTGCATCAATAACGGCAATTTCTTGAGCAACAGTTGTGATTTTGAACTGGTCCTCCACTACTACGATCACTAATTCCATGCTCACGAAGCCTTCAGTATGCATTGCTGAAAACTCGACGAGAAGGTTGGCGCCTGTTTGGAAATCGTACATTGTATTCACGACACGTATCTCTAGCGTTCTCATCGCAATATCCATAAACATAAATTATATCAGCATACTTTTCATTAGTAAACTGCATTTTAAACTGTCCAAACACACATTTTATTAACGAAGCCCGAAGTTATTGTTTGTCTTATACTTAGAATTCGATTTTACATATTACATTTCATTTTGGTCCTCTCGTTACTGAACACCCTGTTTAAAATAAAATAAAAGTAGTTTTTAAAAATTTTTCATAGCTTACATTGTTCAAACGATAGAATGTAATATTTTTTTTCGACGACTGACATCGAAAGTAGATTTTTCTCACTGTCATTTGACAACAGAAAGTTGACATTTGCCGCTGAGCGTGCGTTTTCATCTTTTTGCCGCTCGCCGAGCGTTTTGGGTTTCCGCGTGAAGAAAATAGGTAGCCACGTCCGAATGTTTCCTTGACAACGCCCGTCATTTGTGGAAATAATCGCGTCACATGTCATATAGACTGCGCAAGTAATGTTAACTTGATTGTCAATTAATTTTTGCGATAAAACGAAATTTGATAATTTCCTTTAATAATATGCTCAGTCGTCGAAAAAATAGTATGTATATTTCGAGCTAAAAGTGCGCTTGCCGCTTTTGCATGATTGCTGGTTTCGACTTCGTCTCAACCAGCAATATTCATGCGCAAGCGGCAAGAATGCACTTTCAGCTCTTAACATACAATATACTATTTTAATACAGACATGAATATTTATTTAAAAAATTGAACATTAAATTTTCTTTGCAGTAATAATTCTCATTAACCAAGAGTTTTCATTTAAACTATACGATTTAGTTAAAAAATTAGTATAGTTGGCATGACTACGTATTTGTTTAGCTTAAACATCCGATAGTTGTAGTTACTTAATTGCTTATTTATTTATATAAAGTACTTTTTTTCTATAATAATTTTCAAGGTCAACTTTCTAGGGGATAAGTTGCATTCCTGTTTTAATAATGTTGGTACATAGATTTTTAGTTCTTTTCTTCCACTAAAAAATCATTGTCATTTTGACAGATATGTCATAATTTAATATCGCTTGCTTCATTTTTGCATTTAAAATATTTCTTGGTTTTCTTTTTTTATCCGATTTTATTGATGATGATTCCATGTTAAAAAAAGAAATTTGTAAAGAGTTCAAATTAAGAAACTTTGACATTCAAAATTGACACACAACCATAATTTTGAAAAAATTCTACCAACACGAGGTATAAAAATTTCCTAGCGTTTTAATCACATATCTACCAACACTGTAACCACTGACAGTTATTATAGAAAAAAAAATGTACTTTAGCTATTTTTTAATAAGCATTTAGTGACAGACAGCTGTTTAACTGAATGTTATTTTTTCACAATTTGTCTTCTATAAGATAATAAATGACCAATTCATTAAAATTTTTAAAATTATTATATACAATTTAAATATAAAAGCTTCCCTCAAAAGAATTTCATGTAAAACCTTTAATAAAAAACTGTTCCATTTAAAAAAAGTTGAATTCGGTTACTATATACAGCTCTGGAAGAACAATGACTGTGAATATTCACATTTTTGTTAAGCATATATCCTATAATTTAAGATATTAAATAATGAAGAACAAAAGTAACAAACCAGCAAATATATGATAAAGAACAGAAATAATTTTAGAATTTGTAGACAAGTTTTAACCTTTAATATATAGATTTTATACTTACTTTCATTTATAGTATATTGGTCTCTTTATGACTGATACATAGATGTTATAAAGAGAAAAAATATCATTACTAACGTTTATTTTTTCTCTGCAAAATAAGTTTTTTACTCAATTTGATATTTTTTTATAGGCTGCTCCCAAATTGGCTCTATACGATTCGCTCGATAATGATGTCATTCAAAGTTACCTGGAGTTTTCTTTGGCCTCTTTGATTTTCTACACACTGAAAGAGAGTGCTTGCAGTGAACAATCATCTCGTATGACGGCTATGGACAACGCCAGCAAGAACGCCGGTGAAATGATTGACAAGCTGACTCTAACATTTAATCGTACTAGGCAGGCTGTCATTACTAGAGAATTGATTGAAATTATCTCTGGAGCCTCGGCTCTGTAAATACTAAATAAAGTTGTGCTGTATTGCAAGATTTTGTTACAAGTTTTTACACATCTTTGCATGTTAATATTAGGCCATTGTGGTTTTTTAAATTAAGGGTTAACGTGGGGGATCAGTTCTAGTGTTGTAGTGCATCTTTTTAGTGCTACTAAACAAATTCTTGCAATATTGCTTTTTAGTAAGAGCTACAGTATGTAAGAGGTAAATCGAAGTATAAGCCCAAAGTCACCAGATGTACCACCACCGTTCATTTTAATAATTCCATTTTAACTGTTACATAATTGAGCTGTTACTGCTTAATATCGATAAATAAAGGAAGTACGTATATGTATATGTGTTTAATTTTATTTATCCAACAACTAGTTTTTAAGGCTATAGTATATTGGATCGATTTCAGATCCATAACTCACTAATCAGTTACAAACAATAAATCACTGTTGGTGGCACTGTCAGTCCTTGTCAAATTCGAGGTTAGCCGGTTATGTTTGGTGTCAGTCTGTGTTACATAATAAACGAACCTGCTAGCCTCGAATTTAACATAGACCGACAGTACCACCAACAATACACTAAGTACTGCCAAACATATAACCTGAATGACAGACGACTATAATTATAAAATTATTTAGTCTGGTACTGCGCTCCCTCCCAATTAATTTGTCACTTTGACTTTTCATAGCTGTCTGTATAGAATTTGTAAGAGAAACTAGTACTAGCAGTACACTCGAGTAGAAAAGCAATTCTTGAAAAACATTCTGTTGCAACCGTTATTGTAATAAATAAAACGTTGCAGGTACAGTTTACCTACTAAATATTGTAATCTTGCAAATACAAAATGCGAGTAAAATCAGAAAACATCTGGGACTAATAACACAAGGGTGATTACAGTTCTGTAAACAGATTCTTGGTAAGGTAAGTAAGATAAGTTGCTTTGCATGGGGATGTTTATTCTTTCTACATTTACTCCATTTGTAACGTTTCGCCCTGCAATTAAATTGTTATAGTACTTGAAACGTATTGTAATTTAATTTAGCACGTTATCAAACGTTGGATCCGCGAGCCTCGCTAAAAGAAGATAACGCTTTCCCCGCACGCGATGCACCGAACCACTGCCTCCTACACTTATAAGCCATGCTGTTGGAAATTTGGCAACGCTGATCGTAGAGCAATTTTTGTACTGTTTATTTATAAAAACGTCTGTTCAAATATGGCGTGTGAGTAAATATTAATATGTTGGACTGCTCTAAGTTTGAAGAAATACATTTATTTATATTACTGTACTGTTCGTGATAAGTGAAAGTAAAATTGCTGCTAGCATTTATGGGTTTTTATTAAGTATTTCACTAAGGTAAGTAACAACCTAACCTCATTTTTATGGCATTCCTTGTAACTTTTAATTTTATATTTAGAATGCCACGAAGACGCTGTGTACCAACCACAACAGTTCTTTACAAGAAAATTGTATGCAAACTATAACATTTTCTTTTTTAGTGGACGAGATCCGAAAGAAAGCATGGCTTCGTGCAACAGCACGAGAACGTTGGATCTCAAAAAAAAGTGCTGTCATGTGTGAAATACATTTTAATGGAAAAGACATTTGAAAACGTTAGAAATGACAGTGGGGATCTGCAGAACTGTTGTTGCATTACCCTCGATTAGCTGACAATGCTGTCCCAAGCGTATTTCCAAATATACCAACATATTTGTCGTAAAGCGCCTCAAGAAAGGACAAATCCTGAATGTAGAAGAAGACAAGAAAGAAATGCACAAAAAGTGAAAGTGCTTTTAAATGATTACATCAGCAGTTTTTCGAAGTTTATGGAACAATTTACGTCACACAAATTTAGATGTTACCGAGCAGATACGTTTATTATGTTCAAATAAGATTATTTACAGCAGTAGCACCATAGTTTTTGCATATATATTGTACTCTCAATCAGCAGTAGTGTATAGAAAGTTACAAACTTTAAAATAATTACAGAAATGTTCTTTTATCTATGGGTTACATAGGTTAAGTTGTTTCATTTTTATAAATATACTGTCACATGTTTGTATTACTCGAGTATATAAATAAATGTCACAATTACAGAAGCTATCTTTAATTAATTACAGAGTAAAATATGAAAAAGAATAAAACTGTGCTCTTTAAAGCAAAATTATTTCAAATTGGAGTATTGTAATTTAGGACCGCCAACTACCAGAGATGCAATGTTGCAAATTCTAACAGCATGGCTTGTAAGTGTAGGAGGCAGTGGCCGAACCAAGCAAGAGTACCGTAGAAGTTGTTTCTCCCTTCCAATGGACACCGCCACCGGATGGCCTGATAACGCACCAAAAAAGGATATAAGGAAGCCACACCGCCTGTTCGACATCTTATCTTGTCCTGCTTTGCCTCGCCATCTTGATCCCGAGATCCTGTTCCTGAAACCATTCCTGATTATCTTTAGTAATTGTTCTGTCTTCTTAGCGTTCTCTGGCTCGCAGAATAATAACTAAACCCAAAGGTGCTCCAGGAGTCTGCAATACACGCCGTCAGCCTGAAGTAACTTTAAAGATTACCTGTGATTACCCCAACCGATCTGCCTGCAATTATCCGTGAAATAATAATTCCGGAGCGAGAATTTGAGCGCAGCATAATAGGGCCTCAATTAACCTGATTTCATTGTGCTATTAATGCTTAAATCCACAGAGCTTCTACATTGCCAGTCCGCTGCCGTAGCCGGGAGATCTAGGAGATTCCAGCGCGTGCAAAAGATTTGCTGAACAATGCTCAAAATACCTGTTTGAGGCCAGCCGCCAGCTGTCCGCGATACCAGTTCACCGGCCTCGCTATTAATCAAATTTGGCCCGCTGCCAAAGCATTGGCAAATGCTTATCTGCGAGGAGCACGATTGCAGCCGCTTATGGAACCACGTACCTGGGGACTAGGAGGTTCCCGGATTCTGTGTTTACTTTAACACATAAAGCAATCTCCAGGTAAAGCTAAACACACATAATAAACTGGCTGAGATTGCAGCGAGAGCAGTTTGTAAATAAGCACGATTGCCGGACGCTGCTCGAAGGCGACCAGTGACCATTTGTGAACCGAAGCGGTATATGTAATTACTTCCTCCAGCAAGGCCTTTATTTCCCGTACGTCCAAAAGGTCGTATTCGGCGTGCGTCATAGCGGCTGCCCATCACAGAGCCCGCTGAGCACCATCGCTATTTGGGTTGCTGGTGGAACCAAGAAGGCAACAGCGTTTTAAGAAGGAGTTTCATTTGGATTTATTCGGACTAATTTAATGTACTTAGTTAGAAATATTATATTGATTTTAATGCTACAAGGTGTTATTACTGAATTAATCTGCACATGGGCTTATTAATTTCTCCGACTTAGAGCTAACTCGAGCATAAATTTTGAGGGGGGTGTAACGTCACACATTATGCGATTGTAATGTAACATAACAATCGCACGACTATCGGATACTACTACCCTTGCAGACTCTTCTTTGCGATTTTATTTTCATATTTCCAAAGTTACATATGGTGGGAGTTGGTCTTGGTCTTGAATTGGAGGCTGTGTGGTGAGGTGTGGATCTAGCCTTGAGCTTGAAGTGTTCTTGACCATGAACTCAAGGCCAAGTGGTAGGGGGAGGTTCCAAAACTGTGCACTTTACTCTACTAGCGCCTTATCGGTTCCGGATATTGGCTATCATAACAGTAATTTACACCTTACTTGCTGCTCTTCTGAAAAGATGGGAAGATGTTACTTCAAACTACTTTCTTAAGTTGGCTAGCCAGGAAATTTGTCCTCTATGAGTCCGTTGACTTTACCTTGGACAATGTTTTAGAGAAGCCGGTATGCAGCCGAAATATTCAAGTTTCCACTGCTTGACAGTTCTCATGAATTCTGGTTCATGCCCCATCCTACGAATGACCTTGTCGTTTGTTATTCTTTAAATTCAGGAGGTCCTAAGAACTCGTCAATATATCCACATCTCAAAAGACTGTATTCTTTTCTTCATAGCCGCTGACAACGTACAGGTGACGGTTCGAATATCTTTTAAGTCATTTCAATTTGTTTATTAAACGACTGGCAATTTTTCTCGCGGGCATTTTCTAAATCCTCTTCCGAACTTCAAGTTGCTTTTTTTGTGGCTCCCTTTTTGGTGACACTTGTTAAGTGGAATTAACCCGAAAAATGCACCTGATCCGGTGCGTGGTTGGATTCTAGTGTTAATTATGTTACACACACCTCTCTGGGGAACCAGGAATGAATGATAGTTTGGAAGAATAAAACTCCAGGCCGTTAAAAATTTGTAAGGTAGGCTTTACTAGTCTTTATATAGCCGATGGGCTGACGTTTACCTTCCATTTCAGGCCTTTTCCTTTGATCCAGTCGCCGCTTTGGCATTCATCGTAGCCTCTTGTCTGCGAGCTCTCGGAGACGACGTCGTCCGTCTGTCCACCACGTGGAGGAGTCGAGATCGCTGCCGCAGGGCCCCGCTCCTGGTTCAAAGTTAGACGTTTCTTGTCCGCGGCGTGATTCAATTCTTTCACGGCGATACCTCGAGCTCCAGCTGTTGACCGCAGTTCAATCTGTGAGGTGCCGATAACATTCCATATCGAGCCTTTGCACTATTTGATTGCATTTTGTGTCGCTACTGTTAATGAATTGCAACGCAACCTTCAGTTGCGTTACACTATTAAATTGCCCTCTTTGTATCGGTACTGTTAATGAGTTGCAACGAAGCCTTCAGCTGCTTTACGCTAATAAATTGCCTTTTGTATCGCTACTGTTAATGAATTGCAATGCAACCTTCAGTTGCTTTTTGCTGTTAAATTTGCCTTTTGCATTGCCGCAGCTGTTTGATTGAGAAACAACCTTCAGTTGCTTCCCCCGCTGCATACCTCTTCTTACGGCCGCTGATAATAATTGTAAGAATAGCAAATGGGACTTATTTGGCACAACTCATTTTAAGAGCGCCCTGTTAGCGAAGACCTTGCTGCATTATCTTTCACAATTACAAGAGAGCTGCATTTAAGCGCACCAATTAGCGTATCCCCACTGTCGAGGCCTTCGCGGTTCCGGGAACGGCGTGGTTAAGTAATAGCCTATCACAGTAGATTAGTCTTGTGCGCTTTACCTAACGCACTCAATTTAGGGCCCCCTTTGCTGCCGGCTGTTTGCGCCTAGTAATTTTGACTCGCCTGTTGGCTGGCACGAGACCCGTGTGCTATTTCAATTCAAGCAGATTAGATCAAACGAATACTTTAGCGTGGTAGGACTTCACTGTTAGCTTTTCACGGGCACGAGATTGTAAGCTATGGCGATGCTTTAATTAAAATTGTGATAAAGGTATATATTTATATTTTTCGGAGGGAGATTTGAACAATCTTGGGAATTTATATGTTTTTTATGTTGCAAACCTTTTGTCCGTCAAACGATATTAGGGAAAATTAAAGCTTCAGTACTTGATTGTATTTTTGACTTTTTTTGGGGTTTATTCCTATAGGTACTATATTTGTTACCGACCATTGCAGTAAGGTCAATAAGGTAAGTGGGTTTATTTAATTTTTTTTTGCTGGCCTTTTTGGAATTGTTGGTAAGGTTGTGTCCGCTATTTAGGACCAATAGTGTGTGCATCTTGGTGTGCATTGGGTAATTTTAGGTTCTTGGCGCCCTGGCTGTTATTTGATTTACATCGCGATTATGCTGAATCTGGATCGAGATCCACGCCCCTCTTCGAGCTAGCCGAAGCACATCTTTATTAACGTCCTCCTCTTAAACCAGCATGATAAGGCTTAGCCTCAGCCACGTTATACAGGCTTCAACACCATACAACAGAGTGGAATAGACATATAGTCGTCCACTGTGCTGTCTCCTGTGCCTAGTCATCTCATTTTGCGTATCCCCATAACGTCGATTTGTAGTTGTTTCATCTCCTTCAGTGTATTATGTATCTTTCCTGACTCAAACATACTCCGGATATTCTAGGTACATGTTATCAAGGACGCTATTCCAAGATCAGTACGAACTTCTGTTAAGGGATTACTTGCCATTATGAGTTTTCTTGGGAAAATAATGAGGTGGTTTTCCATTGCCTTCCTCATCGCTGTACAAATGCTGTTTATGTAGTTACTATTACACCGTTTGTTATCTGAGACACAGCCATTGAAACTGTTCTTTGTTCCTTGCTTGTGGTCAGTTTTGAGCTAGCCAGCTTCCACTGCTCACTGCTAGTTTTGGTCCTCCCCAACTATTTTATTTCGCGGTTCCACTCATATCTGGGAAGCATTCCCGATGGAGGGCTAGTAAAAAATGGTACGTTTTAACAGTTTTTTGCAAATATCTCGTTAACTGTGAGGTTTAGTGCAAACTTTACCTTATATAAGAGAAATCAACATTTAATTTACAATAAAAATGGCCTTATGCATTTTTGTGCTCCAGTAAAGCATTACGGATATATGGAGAGGGTAAAAATGTAGCTTTTTCTGTTTGGCAAAAAAAGCAAAAATGGCGCCTTTGAACTCGTAATATTCACTCCAAATGTATTATATAAAGGGTACAGGGAAGTGGAGAGAACAGATGGCTATGGTGAAGAAACCAGCGCAAAAGGCAGACAACATTTGCGCTACACATGTTGAAGTGATAGTGGAAGATGTAATTAATATCACTCTTGGACAAGCAGAATTTCTAACTAATAGTAAGAACAAGATGCGACTGATTGTTCTCATCATGGTACACTTACAGCAAGCTAGCTGCAAAGTGATTTAAGCAGAAGGTGATGCTGACACCAAGATCGTTTTTACTGCAATTGACGGATCAAAGAAGCAAAAAGAGGCTATCGTGATTGGCAATGACACCGATTTATTGGTCTTGTTGGATGTTCATGCTCCAGTCAACAAACGGTTGAAGATGGCTGTACCGAAGAAAGGTAACCAAAAAGAAAAAGTTTACTGTGTTGGAGACATTCAGCGTGGTATCGGGGAAATGAAGGATGTTCTCTTGACAGTTTACGCTTTCCCCGGATGTGATACCATTTCTTCAATTTATAGAAAGGGAAAAATAACGCCCTTTAAAAAAGTGTAACGTGACAAGGAGCTTTATACAATGCAGGAGCTGCTGCTGGAAACCAGTTCTTCCTTTCAATATTTGCATCAATAAATGCAGATAATTTGAATACTCTGCGCCACCAATGTTACTTGCAGACCATCGCACAGGAGCCTGTACACCCAAATCTCAGGTTGGCTGTAGGTACTTCCCCCCACTTCAGCAGCTGCAGAACAACACTCTCATAGAGTTTACCATGAAGTGCAGCAGTGGCTCAATGTCAATACAACCACAAAGGCAGCTGCTTCTGAAAAATTACTCTCCCTCATTGTTTGCATATGTAATGAGAGGGGTGTCAGAAAATGAGAGTGTTGAAATGCTCAAACATGTGCAAGAATTGCGCCAGACATGGATGCACCAACAAAGATGCACAAATTATTGATGACGGCATCGATGATGATAATCTTCAACATGAAGAAGGGCTCTAAGATTTTTAGGTTATCAATTGCTGTTATTTATTATTATGTAACTACCTCATACGTTGTATTTTTCATTGAAGAACATTGAATTTACTGAAAAGCATGTATTGTGAAGAAAAAGTTACCATTATTTTTTGTATTAAAGCTTATTAGATAAAGTTTGTAGTCAACCTTGTTTTAATTCTGTCCACATATTATTATCTTTTTAGAAAAATACGACAAAATATGGAGGTAATTTAAGTATAGTACGTGTTTTTCCTATAAAAATTTTCAAGGTCAAGATAAAATTGGCAAAACTGCTTTTTTAAAATTATTAGAAAATTAATTTTCGTCAGGTTTTTCTGTAAACGACTTTTGTCACTTTGACATTTAAAATTAAATTGTCAGTTTTTCTTTTTGAAACTGAATACGCGTAAAAAACGGAATCTTTTAAAATTAAACGTAGTTAAATGTGCAGAGGAACTGTTGGATTTGCATCTTAACACAGCAGAAGAAGACGCTTACGAAAGATTAGCAAGAGCTTTTGATGTACATAGAACTTTAATGCCAGATTTTAAATTTCCCACCAATTTTTAGTTCTATAAAGTTACTAAAACAAATTTTGCCAACATATATTTTTAAAGGAATCCAAGTTATGCCAACATAAACCCTAAATTCTTTGACCTTGAAAATTTTTATAGGAAAAAAACGTACTTTAGGTATAATTATAAGAAGACAAATGGGAAAGAGGAAAATGATATAATGAATCATTCAAAAGGAAATATAGGCAAAATGAAGATAAACACGACAAATGAGGGGAGCAATTTAGGCATATTATCAGAAGTAATACTATAAGTACTTTGATATTATCGGGTTATATGTCGATAACTTGTTGCACAATAATAAAAGAGTGTCAGTTTGACAGATTAAATAATCCGACCGCGTCAGCGGGAGGATTATTCTGTCAAACTGACACGATTTGTTATTGTGCAGGAAGTTTGAGACGTATAACCTGTTCGAAGTACGCATTGTATTCGATTTGATTATTTTTGAGTAAATTTTAATATTAGGAACAAATATAGTAGATTATGTTATTAGGAGTAAAAGTGATACTTTATGTGGCGAAGCTGAAGTTTATTTAGCCGAACGTTAGTGAGGCAAATAATTCAGCTAAGCCACATAAAGTCACTTTTACTCCGAATAACATATACTATTTTATCCGCAAACGTATTCAGGTAAATTTCAGGCTAGCACTGTACCCCTGCGCCAACCTCTGTTGTTCAGATAACGCGCAACTGTAATGATATATGAACATACTGAATCACCCGTGCTAATAGCACACGGCCACAGCAGCTGTCACACCATAACCCACGGCGACAGATGCTCCGATCCGCTGCTTAAAGGTTTATTTAAATTAAAACTTTTTCGTACTTTTTTGAAAATAAAAACCGGCCTACGAACTAATTCTAAAAATTAGCAAAATTTTAAGCCATCATACAATTTAATCGATCCAGTATCTTCGGAGGAGATGGCGAACAAACATAGAAAGAAAGAAAGAGAGCAATCATTTTGTGTGCTTAGGCAGATAAAGTACGCAAAAGTCGCTATTTTGTCTGCTTAGGCAGATAAAGTGACACTTTTACCTTGTCAATAAAGACAAATAAGTTGTCACTTTTGTGACGTTTGCGGATAAAATATTTTATTGGCAATTCGATTTGTTTGTATTAACCTAGCTTAAAGTCATCTCCTTGAAAACAACATCAAGTTGACAAAAGTTATGTATTGCGTTGCCTAGTGAAGTTACTCTAGTATAATCGATTTTGTATAATCGAAATTATACAAGATAACTTAACTGAATCCAGCCTTCTGATTGGTTGATTGGTACGAAAAAAATAATCAGATACATACACATAGACGTACATACATGCATACACAGATATACGTACATACATACAAATGTTCCTATGTTATTTATGCGTTACTAAGTACTTTTTATAGCCAAACATTACTCATTTTCAAGTGAGTACGATCGATGAATCCCAAGCTAACTGGAAAATAATGACATCTTTACCCCCTCCATATCTCCATAACTCTTGGCTGGAATGCAAAAATGCGTAAGACCATTTTTATTGTAAATTAAATGTAGATTAATTTTGTATAAGGCAAAGTTTGCGTTAAACCTCATAGTTAACGAGATATAAAACCTGATGCGCAACTTTTTACCACTTACTAAGAGGAGGATACTAAACAGTTTACCGCTGGGTAGAACTTTTTTTTTAATGTTTGGATTAAACCCTAATTTTACTATTTTTATTTCATTCATCTTTGCAATTACCTATACATTCAAATTCTAAATTAACAGTATAGGTATGTATGCCATTGCTCTGCTCCTATTGAAATATACTTTCTAATATTTTTATCTGGTAAAGACATTTTTGTAATTATTTGTTTTTAAATACAAACTTGAATGTTCTTTATATTTTTCTTCTTTCTCAAATAACTCTTGACTTTTTTACATATATAACGCTTTCTGTTTTGTTTAATTGTTAATCCTTTATATAGAACCACTTACATTTATTATTCCTATATGTTATTCCATGTTGTATGTAAACTAATACATCTACACATTTTCTATTTTGATGATGTTGGCTTGGATATGCAAGTAAAATATTATAATGATTATCATTTTCTTCAATCTCAAAAACATTGTTTGCAATATTTAAAAACTCCTCATACTTTTAAATATTCTTTTCAGTAATTAATAGAGGATATTCAATTTTCAATTCTTCATATTTTGATATAATAATAATGGTGAGGCACTAATATACCATAATTAAATGGTCTATCAACATGATTATCTATCAGATTCAATATGCTTTCTAACACGTACTCAAGACATCTAAGATTTATTTTATTTAAACATTTAAATTAATTGTTCTTACATTCTTTATAGTAATACTTATTTGTTATCTTTATATAATATTTTGGTAATTCAATATAGGTTCCGCCTCTAAAATGACTATGTTTACTTGATAGTAAATCAACATGTAAGCCTTTTTCAAATTTAATTTTTTTAAATGGAATACCCTGTATATTTTTCAGTATTCAAATAGAGAATTTGATCGTGAATTCAAAAGCATACAGCTTTATACATTTATTGCGTTTTTTTCTATGATGATTAAGAAAAAACATTAATAAATTTATATCTTATTAATAAATATATAAAATAACTACTCTGTATAGGAGCCATGTAGTGCAGGTGGGAAAACGCAGATAATACATACAATTACTCTGCATAAATAACGTAAATCGTGAGAATAACAACGAAATTAATGAATCAGAGCCATTTGAAACGTAAATTAATTGCAGAAACTTTAAAATTATTTGACAGATACAATTATTATTCTTTATCATGATTTTGTTTTTGTTTTGTGAGGCTCCTGTGACAGCACAAATTTATTGATATTGATTTTTGTGTTGATGGAAACGCTCAATAAATGTACAAATACTTATAGTCCATTTTCTAAACGTTAAAAACTCGCCAAAGTTCTAACTTCGTTGACTCAAAACCGATTTTGAACATTTTTTTTTATTATTTCGGTAAAAGTTTATAGAAAAGTTCCCCATAGGTGAGAAGGGGTGCTTTTTATTTTTTCAATTGTTATTAACAAATAAGTGTTTTTTAATATACTCTTAATTAAAAAATTTATAACTATTTGATTTATTTAAACAATTGCCTGAAATTTGATAACATAAGGTTTTTAGGGTTGCAGATTAAGAATCTGGCCTCAAAATGGGTGTAAAAACAAAATGGCGTCGAAGGTCAATTTTTTTTTTTTAAATTTTTATTAGTAGTCTGGGGGTTTTGGGGTTGCTGATTACGAATTTGACATTAAAACTTAACTAAAACAAAAAATGGCGGATCCAAAATGGCGGAAAGGGGTATTTTTTTAAAATTTCTGATTCCTATACCTAGAAGTTTTTTGGGTCGCTCATCCCAAATTTTATGTTAAAATTTATCAAAAATGGAAAACGGTGTCTGAAAAATGGTGGAAACAAATGATAGAAAAGGTAAATGAGTTTTCAAGATATTATAATTTAATTTATTTATTAAAATTAACCCAATATACATTTAAAAACAAAAAACAAAATTATTTAGCTTTATTTTCTTCTTCCTCTACTTTTTCCATTGATACTGCCGGTCGTGAATTAAGGCAACTATTTTCGCCACATTCACAGCAAGCCGCTGAGCCTAAAGGCCACATTTCCTATACCCACAAGCTGGCCCGCAACTAGTTTTGTAGTTGCAAAAAAATAATTTTTAAGATGTTTTGTGGATCTGGTTCTTGTGTCATTAGGATTGGAAAATACTTTCCACTGTATCATATTTCCAACTCCAATCTTCCCTTGAAATATCTTGGTTTCCCAGCCACAACTGTGTTTGCAAATACACGTGTTTTAAATGTTGTTCTACTGGATCCATCGTAGGGCACAATTATGCTAAATTAACGCTACTTTTTTAGTAGACGCCTTAATAAAAGAATCAAACCCAAAATTCAAAATGTTTTTATTTAAAAAATATATGTAGTGTATTGTCTGTAACCTCATTTACCTTGCGGTATATGAATAATAAAAAACTTTCAATCACTTAAACATTTCTGTAAGAGTTTAAGCAGTTATCTTTCTTTGCACCATACATTGCAAGCATACATTTTATACCAAAAATTTTTTATATACATTTTTGCAGTCTCTTGCAAATCACTGCTATTTTCAAATATTTTGACAAATTTATTCTTTCCTGAACATAGCCATTGCTTCATTTACTAGGACTTATCCATGTGGATCTTTAATAAGGTGCCGGTCCTATTCGTCTTGTTCATCCTTATACATCTTCAATATATTAAACTATATTCAAAAGCCATAATCTGCACCTTGACACCAAAAGTCGCATGCTAAGATGCTACATTTTTCCCATCTTGCTCTATGGGATCGAGTCCTGGACACTTAACGAAACAATCACAAAAAAATCGAAGCCTTTGAACTGTGGTTATACCGGAGAATATTGCGGATATTATGGGAAGACCGTGTAATAAATATTAAAGTCTTAGAGAGAATAAAAAGAAATATAAAGAGATCATGAACAACACCAAGATACGCAAACTCCAATACTTCGGACAAATAATGAGGAATGAGAATAAGTACATCCTACTACAATCTATTATACAAGGCAAGATATATGGCAAACGTGGACCAGGATGCGGAAGAATATCTTGGTTGCAAAACCTAAGGGCGTGGTATGGGAAATCATCCAATGAGTTATCTAGGATTGCAACCAATAAAGTGAAGATAGCCGTGTTAATGGCAAACATACGAAATCTGATAAGCACCTGAACAAGCACCTGAACAAGAAGAAGAAGAAGATTATTTCTTCTGTTAAAACATGCTGAAGTATTACATCCAGTTAAAGCATGTACAGAAAGAACATGCTCACTACAATTTATTGGGATGCGCAAATTGCAGGCTTTTAGAAGAAGGTATTTTTTATTTTCTTTATTTTTGGCAGGTTTTAAAAAATATATATCTTTATCAGCATGAAACTAAAAATGTTAATATAAGTAATACGTCTATATTCTATGATACTACGACTATGTTTTTATTTGATGCATTGAGAGCTGTTGTAACTATTAACCGATCAGCATCACTTTCAGCTTGAGAGCAAGGATATTATTTGCAGCTAAAGTTTCTTTTAAAAAATTAATAAAACGACATGAAAGACATTTTCCAGATTTCTTGATACAACTTTAAAAACCTGTCTCTTTCAAATCGAATATCTGGTGCAGTTTTCGTTTTTAGACGTCGGTCTCTTTCAGCAGATTTTATTCCATGTTTCTGATAATCGACAAAAACACTTGTTTTTTTCCATAACTACGTACAATAAAATTAATATATCTAAAATTGCACCATACTGTTGAACAAGTTGCCATTTGTTTTTATGTAGTAATAACATTCCTCCGTCGGTCACAAACAGAAAAATCTTTTAATTCAGAAATATCTTTTGGAAATTGTACAAAGAGGTCGTAGAAAACACATTTTTAGGCGTTGGAATTTATATGTATTCGTATGCTATATTTAAATGTATTTAATCTATTTAAATTTGAGTTAATTTAACAATTTAGAATTTTATTTGTATATAATGTTTATCAAATAATAATAATAATCGTACACAATAAAAATTAACCTTTTAATGCTATATTTATGATTACTGTGTCCAAAATCCCTAGATATGATATTTTGCCGCTTTAAAGAAGTTACTTTTCATTTTTGATAAATTTTAACATAAAATTTGAAATCAGCGACCCAAAAAACCCTATCGTATAGCTAAAAACTAAAGTCCGAATAAAAAAAATTAAGCCTTTTTGTCATCTTGGATCCGCCATTTTTTATTTTAGTTGAGTTTTAATGTTAAATTCGTAATCAGCGACCCCAAAAACCCCTAGACATCTAATAAAAATCAAAAAAAGAAAATAAAAATTAGACCAGCGACGCCATTTTGTAGACGCCATTTTTGTTTCTAGACCAATTTTGAGACCAGATTCGTAATCTGTGAACCCAAAAACCTTATATTATCAAATGTCAGGCAATGGTTTAAATAAATAAAGAAGTTATAATTTTTTTTTAATTAAAAATGTATTAAAAAACACTTATTTGTTAATAACAATTGAAAAAATAAAAAGCACACCTTCTCACCTATGGGGAATTTTTCTACAGACTTTTTCCGAAATAATTAAAAAAAAATGTTCACAATCGGTTTTGAGTCAACGAAGTTAGAACTTTGTTCCTTTGGTAAATGGACTATTACAGGTATCTTTGAATTTGTCATCAAAATACTGAAAAATATACAGGGTGTTATTTAAAAATGTTAAGTTATGTCCAATTTCCGGTTAAACCGAAAGTCATATTACAATAGAGATACTTCCATTTTACTTAGAATAGTGAATACTATATATACTCACAAAATTTCATAGGAATCTCTTCAAGAGTATAGGAGATATATAGGTGTTTCCATACTGTACAGATTACTGTAATAATCTAACATCAAATGTTATTGTCAATGTCCAAAATGTTTAGAAGTTGCAGGTGTTCATTTTGAGCAGCTTATGCAACAATTGTAGTTAATTTCAATAAACAGTATTCTGTCTTGAGTTGTAAAGCTCCACCATTATTATATAGGGATGCTAATGCATATTCCATAGTTGATTAAATTTCACAATTAGAGGATACAACCAAGGGTAACCGGATGCATAATCCACTTAGGTTCAAGCGGGTTCAAGATACACATCGTTGTCTAAGTTAAAAACCTTTGGTAGCTCATATTTCAAAAAATATTCATCTAAGACCATCTCTCTCAACAACAACAACGGAGGAGGAGGAAAAGAGAGAGATCTCTCTCTTTTCCTCCTCCTCCGTTGTTGTTGTTGAGAGAGATTTTCGTATTATTAATAATCAGAATTGTTTGATTGGTTTTTCATAGAATTGCATAATGTAATAGTTATTTCTATAATAAGCATAGAAAGTAGAATTTTCTACACTGAGTGATCGTTTGCAACCCTCCCTACGGTCGGGTTGCAAGAGCACAAGGTCAGCAAATAACTATTAATTAAATAGTATTTAACATTACTAGCTTGGTAAAAGGGTTTTTACTGGCAGACAGAAGAATATGACTGGCGAGCCAGTCACTTTCTGGAGCCAGTAAAACCCGTTACCTTGGGTGTATTGGTGAATATTTTATTTGTTCCTCACTTGTAAATTACTATAAACAAGCAAACTGCGCGCTACGCGCACGTGAAATAGGATACACGAAAGGTCAAGCTCCGATCCGAGCGCTAAGATAAGAAAAACAAAACCTAAACAAATAGAAACATCTGTGAAGCCGGAACGTGAGATTTTATTTTGTGCCACAGACACACAGACACACATTAAGGAAAATTATATTATAGATTTACCATTTATTCACAGTGTCAAACTGACAAGCAACTAAATTCATTAATATGACACATACTAGAAAGACAACTCTACTGGCTTTGCACGTTATCATTTATCCATCGTCTGCGTTGATTATAAACAATCAACGCAGACGGTGCATTTATCTATGAGCGCGGGTGTAAAATTTTACAGGCTAGCCAGTTAAGAGACATTTTCAAGGTGAATACAGTGACTTGATAAACTGATGTTTACAAGTGAGGAATAAATAAGACTGTTTTAATATGATATAATTTAGTACTTTAAAAATAATCCCAAACAAGTAACGCGCATTCTAGTTGCCATGCAGTTTAATAAGTCACTTTAACAAAGAAATCTTCGACGCTGTTGCTAGGTAACATGACAAGTTTATTGAATGCGTCGTTTAGCTAGTAAAGTAAACAATCACTCGCTTTCCTGCTGTTTTGAAGGTTAGAAACGTACCTATTATGAACCGCTTGTGAGTAATAGTATATTACATACCGAGGTGGAAAGTGTTTCATTCCTGTCGAGAGATTAAGTAGTTAACCGAGACGGTTTTTGTCATTATTTATTTAATTAGATAGGTTTCAAATATTACGTATTTTTATCGCAGTTTAATAAGTCACTTTAACAAAGGAAACTGCGACGCTGTTGCTAGGTAACATGACAAGTTTATTGAAAGTGACGGTTAGCTAGGCGGAAAATGTTTCCCGGCTAGCTGGGAAAGTAAAGTACACAATGACTCGCTTTCCTACTGTTTTGAAAGTTAGAAACGTACCTATTATTAATCGATTGTGAGTAAAAGTATTTTCCCCAATTTTTAATACACCCTGTATACAACAACATACACGGGCGACTTGAGAAGCATCCTGTATATTTACACTGGTTGAAGTTGTCGGCATCGGCAACGTACCGGTAAAAAAGGAATTCTGTAATCGTAGTTAATGTTATAACCTCGAATTTCGGAACAAAATCGTTATTTAATTGTAGATAAAATGTTGCCAATTTTCCGTACATTATTTATTGCACCTAAAATAGCGAAACTTCAAAATATAAGAGATTTAAGCAAATTATCTGGTTTGTGTTTAAGATGTCACGAACGTGTTCCTAATCTCAAATTTATTCGACGAAAATTACCAAATTCAAAATTATCAAGAGCAAATTATTCTACCTCCCAAAAAACAGATAAAGTTCATGTAAACGTAGGCACAATAGGCCATGTCGATCATGGAAAAACCACTTTAACAGCTGCTATTACTAAAGTGTTAGAAAAAGATGGGTTGGCTCAATATATTTCCTACGATCAAATCGATAAAGCACCAGAGGAAAAGGCGAGAGGTTTTCTAACATTATGCAGCTATCGACTATAATATTAATAACGAATAATTTTAGGTATTACAATAAATGCTGCTCATATAGGTTACAGTACAAAGAAAAGGCATTATGCACACACAGACTGCCCAGGACATGCTGATTTTGTCAAGAATATGATATCGGGTGCATCCCAAATGGACGGAGCCATTTTAGTTGTTGCAGCAACTGATGGGCAGATGCCACAAACAAGGGAACATTTACTTTTGTCGAAACAAGTTGGAATAAGCAAAATTATCGTCTATGTTAACAAAGCTGATACAGTAGATAAAGAAGTAATCTAAAAGAAAATGTAAACGGTTTTTGTTTCTGAACTTACCCTTTGTAGGTTTTAGAATTGGTTGAGTTAGAAATGCGGGAATTATTGACAGATTTTGGATTCGATGGTGAAAATTCCCCAATAATATTCGGATCTGCATTATTAGCACTAAATGGCGATAGCTCAGATATAGGAGTTCCTTCGATTATTAAACTGTTAGATACAATAGACGAATATATACCAACTCCTGAAAGAGATATAAAGTCTCCATTTCTTTTACCAATTGATAATGCATTTAATGTACCCGGAAGAGGAACGGTTGTTATTGGAACATTGAGTAAAGGCATTTTAAAGAAAAATGATGAAGCTGAACTACTTGGCTTTGATACAAAGCTAAAAACAACAGTTAGCGATATACAAGTGTTTAAGAAAAGTTTACCACAGGTAAGTTTTTGATATAAGTTGATTTAATTGTGGTGACTGATAATGTTCTCGCGAAAAATGTATTTAAATAAAAATTATGTAGAAGGGAACCAATGTTTTGTAACCACTAAGCTTGTATTGGGTTATCAGCTTCCAAAAAAAATAAGAAGCAAAAAGGTTTTTTCAAATAAGACAGGAAGGTCTTGATTTAGTTTGTGATTAGTTTAGTGTAAGAAGATATATGGCTAAAATGCAGAATGCGAGGACAATTTCTCTCCTTTTACTTGTTTTTCTTATAATTTTAGTTACAGTTAATAGAAAAAAGGATTAATACCTAATAATTACTATTAACACTAGGAGGAAATTGACCCAGATTCTTGCATTTTTCCAAATATACATACATGAAGACCTCATTACCTACTGAAAAATAATCTTTGCTTCGGATAAAAAATATGCAAAACTATAACGTTTGTTTATGTGGAGTAAAAAGCAAATCATCAAATCTTTCATCAATATATTTTAAACAAACTGTTTCAAAACCTGATCTAATTTTAGGCAGTGGCTGGTGAAAATATTGGCGTTCTGCTTCGTACTATTAAGCTGAAGTCTGTCGAGAGAGGAATGTTACTCTGTGCTGCTGGCAGTGAAAAGCTAAGCAATCGTTTTACTGCAAGTGTTTACTTTTTGTCTCGAAGTGAAGGTGGACGGTCAAAACCAATTACTTCCAAATATATTCAGCAGTTGTTTAGTAGAACCTGGAATGTTGCATGTCGAGTAGATTTAGGTAAGTTTTTATATAAAATATGTACGAACTTAAATATGCAGTTTGGAAATTAAGAATGTGAAAGTTTGAGCTACCTGCTGGTTATACTTTATAGATAAAAATGTTCAAATGATGATGCCAGGTGAACACGGAAAGGTATATATCACACTCTTATGGAAAATGGTAATGACAGGGGGACAGCCATTTACAATTCGAGAAAACAAGACTACTGTAGCTACTGGAATTATAACAGAAACATTACCTGCAGTGAATATTACATCTAATTTAGGAAAACTTGTTCTGTAATGAATTTTTAATATTGTGTAATATAGTTTTTTTCTGTTACCAGTTTATTTTATTGATAGCAAACGCTATTGTCTACAAATGGAGGGGTTGACCACCAGGTAAAATTGTGTACACTAAAATTGCCAATTGCCAAAAATTACCAATAAATTACAAAAATTACCAAAAAATTACTAAAATTGCCAAAAAATTACTTTAATTACCAAAAAATTACTAAAATTGCTAATAAATTCTCAAAACTACAAATAATTACGCAATTGCCAATAAATTGCCAAAATTGACAATAAATTGCCAAAATTACCAATAAATTACAAAATTGCCAATAAATTCCTAAAATTACCAATGTTTATTTATATGAAAATTATAGGTATCTATGAGTAGCTATAGAACTGTTGAATATACAGCAAACTTTTTAATTGCGTAACTGAAGCTTAATATTATTGAAAATACGTATCTTTGGACGTTTTGTCATTTTATGGTTAATGTATTTCCAAGAAAGATTGTTTCCGAAAGTAGTTCCAGGAATTGACTTGTTCAATATCGAGATACGCTGAGTCCTTGGGGCGGAGGGCTTTCAAGTGACCGGCAGGCATTGCAACTTTACCATCATATTTGCGTGCTCAGTTCTCAGTTGTCTTTTCTTCCTCGTTATCGGTGTTCATGTGCATTATGGAATCAGAAGATCAGTTTTTTGAGTTCATTGAAAACAATTTAAGTACATGTTTTCTCTTGTTTGTTAAAAACATATTAAAAATCAACGGGCTAGGAAACAGAGTGTCACTTGGAGCAATATCCGAAGATGATTTAAACGAGGTGGAAGCATTTGTTAGGAATGATTTGATGGACTTGATAGAGGAAAACCAGTACGAAGAGTATTTTGGTCCATTTTATAAAAAAAATCCTCGACAAGATCTCAATCTGCAGCAAGTATTGCCGACTCTATCCCGGAATTCAATGCACCGTCAATCATTACGATTGACCTGAACGAACAAGCAAAGACCGTGAAAGTTCTAATTTTGAATTGGGTTAAATCTGTGATGGAGAAAAATTAAATATTGGAGAAAAATTCGACATCGGTGCTAATGGAGAAGATGCGTGTTTCCGAGTATGAATGCAGCCAAAATATTGGTGGAGGTTTAAAGTGTACGATCCAGTGTTCTTTCTGCAAAGTAAAAATTAAAGTAAGTGGAGTCCTTACCTTACACCTTATCCAAAAAAGTATGTATGTGGCGGAACCGTTCATTTCTAATGATACAGGCAAGCATACAGGCCGCAATAGTTCGAGTATTTTTATTATTAAAAAAAAAACCCTCATTTTGAGTAGAAAATGAAAGTTACATACAAAAGTTGTAAATACCCTAGCTAAACCCTGATGCTAAAGAAATTTGAAAAATTATTTTCGTCTAATTACGTAATGTCTTAACCTATTGCAAACTCTTTGGAACCTGTATAGTGTTCTTTTAATATTTCCCAGAATTCTCTTCCATCCGGCAAGATGCCACCCTTAACTTAAGGTCAATCCGATGTGTACTACCCTGCACCCTGTATTCATACTAAAAACACTGAATTTTACTCTTGCTTCGGGGAAAGCAAATGAATAAAAATGGAAAGTATCACCGGATGCTATCAAATTTTTACACGCACTTTTTGAAGCATGTCTAGAATAAAACGAAAAATCCAAATGAGGCTCAAAATAAGCTTCAACATGTGAAGAAGGGGAGCGAACAATCAAGTATATTATCTTTTTGCACTTCTGGCTCCACTTCTGGTTCATCCATACAATTAATCAAGGAACAGTCTAAGAAAGCAACCTCAGAAAATGTGGATATTGAAACTGAACTCGAAATTGAAAGTAATGAGGAAATGGAAGAAATAAATAGCCTTAGTTCAAACCCATAATTCACGAAAGCGGATTATAGAGTCAGATTCCGATGAAGAAATTATCTTTCATGAAGATCAAGATAAGAATTTTGGTAGTAGCAGGATTACAAAGGCGAGTAATCCTGCTACATACCTGATGAAACGCCAACCCACAACTTCTGTCGTACCCTCGATCGCCCCTGCAAACCTTCAGGCTGAACTGTCCACAAATAAAAATTCGAGAGGCTCAAGAGCAAAGCGAAGTAGAGAGAGGGTTAAGAACCAGCCGTTAATTACAAACTTCTTTGAACAAGTGGATGATGTTAAAAGAATATTCCAGGAAAACGAAGAACTCAGAAATTTGCTACTTGAGCAAGCGTCTTTCCTGAGAAACTGTACATCCAGGGAGACCCAGAATACATTGGAAAATGTTTCACATTTTTTAAATTGCTTGATTCAGACAACCGTTGCAAATGAAAATAAACCTAAGAATTCCAATAGATTTGACGACGAAATCAAACAGTTTTGTTTATATTTATTTATTGTCGGTGGAAGACTGCTGTATGAAACTTTGTACTCAAATCTACCACAGGCAATTCCATCCATAACAACTCTGAGTCGACATTTAAATGCTACTAATACAAATGCAGATAAAGGTGTGCTCCGATTCAAAGAACTATCTGAATTTCTTTCAAAGCGAGGCTTTCCAAACTATGTATGGATCAGCGAGGATGCCACAAAAATTACTGGTAGAGTTCAATACAATTCCAAAAATAATAAAGTAGTCGGCTTTGTAATACCTACTTCCAATGGTTTGCCAAGGAGCAATTATTTCGAAGCAACATCCGCTCATCAAATTCAAGAGTAAGTATTTTCTCAACGAAAAGAAAGCTGAATATGCATATATGGTAATGGCACAAGCTCCTATTGACAAGAGTCCCTCATTTTGCCTCACTATATTTGGAACTGACAATTGTTTTGCAAGTGATGATATTACATTACGCTTGAAGAGAATTAAAATGGAAGCTAGGCGTCATGGTATTGAAGTACTAGGGTTCTTAACTGATGGTGACCCTAGGTGTTTGAAATCCATGAGAAACTTGGCGTTACTGCAACATAAAGGCGAAGAATCGTGGGAATGGTTCCAAATGGATTTGAACAGTGGAGAATTATTACGTGTTCAAGACACTGTCCATATAGGAACAAAATTAAGAACGCAACTTCTAAAACCAGATATTATTTTACCTATGGGTGATTTCTACGTCACAACCAAGCACTTGGAGGAGTTATTATTAAAAGTTGGTAAAGATAAGCACCTATTAACTTCTAGTGACCTCCGCGGAGAAGACAAAATGAATTTCCGTGCAGTCGAGAATTTGTGTGCACCTCAAGTGGCCAACCTTTTAGAGGAAAATGTGGAGAATAGTGCTGGAACAGTTGCGTATCTCAAATTGATAAGATTTGCTCTGCAAGCCTTTCTTAGTAAAGATATATTGATTAACGATCGTATCAAACTGATTTGGTATGTCACATTTTTCTTAAGAATTTGGCGATCTTGGCTACGAAGTTCCATTGAATACTCAATGACCAAGAACTTTATTTCACTAAATTCGTACCTGTGTCTTGAGCTAAATGCGCATGCAATGATAAAGTTAATAAGGTAGTACAGAGATAATGAACTTCTACAAAACGAAACAGATTTCTCGACATGGCTTTTCAGTTTGCAACCGTGTGAACAAGCATTCAGGTCTACTCGCTCTTTAACCTCGACATTTTCAACCATTGTCAACTTTAGTATGCTCGACATTATTAATCTAATGAATAAGATTGAAACAATTGTAAATACAGTAAACGATCTATCCGAGAGCTTTGTGTTTCCTCGAGAACACAAAAAGCTCAATATAAAACTTGGAAATGCGGAGAATATGAATTCTGCAATTCGATATCCAGATGATAACGAAATTGAGGCCATTTGTATGAATGCCTTAGAGGAAGCTAAAGTGGATTGCGGTATATTAGGTATAGTACATTGCGATGACGACAAAAACTGGTCGGATATATGTCTTGTTCCTAAAACAACAGTAACCGATGAAGCCAAAGTTGATAACGACGAGATAGAAGATGAAGAAAGCGAAGTGACTAATCATGAACATGAAAATTCAGCAACATCAACCACGACTTTACTCAGAATGAACAAACTAGTCGATTTAGAAACCGAAAAGGATGAGGTAGATCAGGATCGTATCATATTAAACGATACAGATGACATCAATTTTGTTGATCATAATTTAAAGGAAATAGACGTGAAAAGTCCTTTCGTAAAAGTAAGGGTTAACGATAACAGCACAAAAACTATTCGTAAGGTGTCATTGTGTTGGCTCCTGAATGAAAAACACCAAACGTAATTTTTCAAGGTCCTTTTGATTACCATTATTACAGTCGATTATTTTTGCAGAGTCAGTACCGATCGCCTACTAAGATTTAAGAGTCAGTCCGCTAAGAAGATAGCTCAACACAAGTCCACACAGTCTGTCACAGTATACCTAGAGTGTTATTATGCTATCTATTACTCTGATGCATGGTACTTGGGACGAATCTTAGAATTTTTAGATGGAAATTTGTTTCGAGTAAAATTTTTAAAATCGTCATTAAACGAGTTTGTTTGGCCAAAACAAGCAGATATTCAGATCGTTGAACAAAAATATATATTTTTTGGTTCTATTACTATGGAAGGGGTGTGCCCAATGTTTATTTCCAAAGTAGATCAAGAATCTATTCACTCTTTGTATAAAACGCTTAAGCGAGATTTCAAATGAATCGGGTTTTAATTTTGAGTTTTACCTTTATAATTATGGTAGAATTTGCCTCTAGGACACAAATGAAGTTATTTCATTATCTGCAATCGCATACTTACGCTGTTTTTGTTCATACACTTTTTTGTGAATAAAATTAAAGTAACTGTATTTTATTAAGTTACAAAAGGTAAGTTCTGAAAATTATGTTTTATTTTTCTCAATTGTCTACCTTACATAGCGCAGTTATTATACATTTAGAGCCCGTGATCTTCCTTCGTTTAGCTTAAGTACCACCACATTTTTAGTTACTACTAAAACGTTGAATAAATTGCTGAGAAGTTGCCAAAATTACTAAAAAATTACTAAAATTGCCAATAAATTCTTAAAATTACAAATAAATTACCGCAATTGCCAATAAATTCTTAAAATTACCGCAATTGCTCATAAATTGCCGCAATTTCCAATAAATTACAAAAATTGCCAATAAATTACAAGAATTGCTGGCAATTGCTACTGCTTGTACACAAAAATTACCAGGTGGTCAACCCCTCGCTACAAATAGCATTAGGCTTGCCTCAGGTTAGGTAGGACAAAGAGAAAGAAATAAGAGATTCTAATATCTAATCTCTAAAATTCGTAATGTAGGTGTTTTTGATAACCATAATTGTTGCTTGTCAGTAAACAAAAATAAATTCGGTAGTTTATGTCGAAACCCTAGACAATACCCCAGGATGTAACGAGGTAATAGGGGGTACCATAATTATTTTAAGGGGCGATAGTACTCATCAAAGTAAGATGAAAAGTTCCCATGAACATTGCTTTGGAAATGCGTCTTAAAGGAGCTACAGCTATAAAAAGGATTATGCAAATAGCAATCGTTAACTTTGTTTTTCTCAAAAACTATTGCTCTCAACTATTCCAAAAAAGGATAACTTTTTGAATATACCAGGTGCCCCAGAGTCTTTTTTAAAGTATCTCAACAGATGTCACTACACTTAAAGTAAAATTAGAGATCCTGTATATAGTTTACTATACAGGGACTCTAAGTAAAATCAGAGCCAGTGTATATAGGAGAGTACCGCCATTCTTTGATCCGTGAAAATGCCGCCATTTTTGTTCCCACCAGCAATAACTGATTGAGTTATGTCTAAAAGTTTACTTGAAATTGGCAAGACTGTAAGTCTATGTCAAATTCGAGATTAGCAGGTTATGTTTTGCGTCAGTAACATCGAATTTGACATAGACTTACAGTCTTGCCAATTTCAAGTAAAATTTCGGATTGCCAATAAATGTCACGTTGATGGAATTGTGTTCCAAACCTCAAAGTGACGCATATGACAGAGGAACAAACATGGCGGAAGTGGCGGTACTCTCCTATATCTACTGGCTCTGAGTAAAATCAAGACCAACCAAATCTATAGTAGTAAAGTTCCTATGAGGCCTTTGCGATCAGGGTGTTCTCTACCTCAATATACTATTAATAGCATTATTTAATTTTCAAATTATTAGCCTTCAAAATGTCATGAATTTGTTTTTGACATATTCTAAAACTGTAGAATGATAACGGTTCAGTGGTAATATTGAAAATAAACTATTAGAATTGGCATGCAAACATTACAGAACTGTTACTTTCATATAATTGGACATATTTTATTTCAGGCGGTATTTACTAATAAATATTTATACTGCAGAAATTTTGCCAATAAATGTCACGTTGATGGAATTGTGTTCCAAACCTCAAAGTGACGCATATGACAGAGGAACAAACATGGCGGAAGTGGCGGTACTCTCCTATATCTACTGGCTCTGAGTAAAATCAAGACCAACTAAATCTATAGTAGTAAAGTTCCTATGAGGCCTTTGCGATCAGGGTGTTCTCTACCTCAATATACTATTAATAGCATTATTTAATTTTCAAATTATTAGCCTCCAAATGTCATGAATTTGTTTTTGACATATTCTAAAACTGTAGAATGATAACGGTTCAGTGGTAATATTGAAAATAAACTATTAGAATTGGCATGCAAACATTACAGAACTGTTACTTTCATATAATTGGACATATTTTATTTCAGGCGGTATTTACTAATAAATATTTATACTGCAGAAATTTGTGTATTCCAAAATGGACGGAACTATTAATACTTTGTCCACAATAACAAAGGGTCTGCAGTCGTCAATTAAAGAACATAGAACTTTCTTAAACATGAATGGCAATAAAAAAATACCTTTTCTTTTGCCACCAGGCTATGAACATCGTATTCAGTATTGCACTGGTTTGAACATAATTTAAACAATGACTTACTAGACTTCTCTTTCATAACGCATGGTTTCGTTTATCTGGATATGTTAATTCACAGAATTGCAGTATATAGAGCGCTGAAAACCCTCACACTTATATTGAAACACCTTTGTATCCATTGGAAATTGGAGTGTAATTAGCTATCTCCTGTAGGGGTATAGTTGGGCCAATTTTCTTCCGTGAGCGAGTTACTGCTCAGGTTTATAGGGAACAGATTTTAGATGTGTTCATTAACCAGTTGCATCATGACGAATTGAATCAAGGATATTTTCAACAGGATGATGCCACAGGCCATACTGTACATGGAACAATACAATACCTTCAAGAACATTTTGATGATCGAATCATAAGTAGAGGAACAAACATCCCTTGGCCCGCTCGGTCACCAGATCTAACCCCTCTTGACTTCTCTGTTTTTGGATACCATTAAAGACACCATTTACAAGACAGAATGGAAAATTCAGATCAACTGATGTTATATATATATATATCTCAAGCACTGTAACCGCAAGCAGTTATGGCTGCTTAATTAAGTTTTCTAAATCCTTATTCTTGGGATGGATTGGTTCCCATATTTCCTTGTTTTCATTATTCTATGGTTTTCTGTTGGTCCTGGTTTTTTTCTGCTATTTTCATCCATTCTTTCCTTCCAATTCTTAACTCCAAGCTTGACTAGGTCCTCTTCTACATTGTCCATCCATTTCGTTCTGGGTCTTCCTCTTTTTCTGTTCTCTGTTGGTTTTCAATCTGTTACTGTTCTTATCGCTCTTTTTTTGTCAGCTCTCATCACATGACCTAGCCATTTTATCCTCTGCCCTTTAATATGAGTAACGCCTTAGAATTTTTTTTTTCTTGTATAATTTTGTACATAACATAACAAATAATAAAGACATATAATAATAATAATAAAATAATAATAATAATAATAATAATAATATCTTTTCCTTTCATTTGGTTCACCAGCTCAAAATTCATTCTCGGTCTGTACTCATTTTGATCATTCTTTATTGGCCCCAGTATTCTTTGTAATTACCTTTCTTTCAAAAATTCTCAGATTTTCTTCGTTAGCATCCATGTTTCTGTTGCGTATACTACTACTGGTCTAATTATTGTTTTATATATCTGCACCTTTACATTAACACTGTTGCTATAGGTACCAGTTGTTTCATTTCTGTTTTTCCAGTTTTACTGCTGCCGTTGTGTCTTTTAAAGTAATTTTTACTAAGTTTACCAATTTTTTTGGTACTCCCCTGCGTAACATTTCTCCTATAATACTCTCCCTTGTCACCTTATCGAAGGCTTGCTTAAAGTCAATAACACTGCGACATAAACATTTTGGAGCCGGCCTGGTGGAACCCCAGGCAATAAGGGACGTTCCTATGGGTAGGATTCTTTCCTTCGCGTTGGAAACTGGCCTCTTCGAACGAGACCCATAACAAATTAGGTGGGAGCACAATGGACCAATAGGTCTCAGTGCAGCTTACAACAAGCCCCATCAGAAGAAGAAGAATAAATAAGATATGAAGTGTTATGTTATATTCATTTGCTTTTTCTAATCTTTGTTGCATTATGTGGATGGCATCCGTCGTTGATCTTCCAGGGCGAAATCCTTGTTGATAATCTCTAATTATTTTCTGAAAGTCTTCTTGTAATCTATTTTTAATTATTTTCGACAGAACTTTATAGGTTACATTCCGTAACATTATTCCTCTGTAATTTGCACATTCTTCGATATCTCCTTATAGATTGTAAAGGTAATCCCTTTTCTCCATTCTTCTGGCATGCTTTCCTCTCTCCATATCTTACATATTAGTCCGTGAATTTTTTTATGCAGTGTATCACCCCCATATATAATGTGTTCTATTATAATATCGTCACATCCTGGTGCTTTATTATTTTTAATTTTCATTATCACTTCTTTTGTTTCTTCTAGATCTGGTTCAGGAATTGTTGATTGGCTTATGTTTATATCTTCTGGTACCCTTATATTTATTTGATTTTCCTTACTAAACAATTGTTTGTAGTAGTTTTTCCATATATTTTGAATTTCTTTAGCTTCATATCTTGTTTTTCCTTCCGAGTCTTTGAAACCTGTTTTTATATCAAGGTTTTTCTTTTCTCGTTTTATTTGTTGGTAAAATTGTCAAGTGTTTTTATTTTTGTAATCTATTTGCACTCTTTGTAATTTATCTTCATACCATTTGCTTTTCTTCTGCTTGCAGATATTTCTTGCTACGGTGTTCACCTCTTTATATGCTTTATTATCCTCTTCCTTTTCTGAAAGTAACCATTTCCTCCATGTTTTGTTCTTTCTCTCAATGGCTTCCCTACATATTTCATCATACCATTCTTTATTTCTCTCCTTCTTTTCTATTCCCACACCTATTTCTGCGGTTGTTAGCATGTTCCTTTTTATTTTAGACCATTGGTCTTCGATTCCATCTAAATTTTCGCCTTTGTTTTGCTGCTGTTGAAATATTTGTTATCCCTTCTTCTAATCTTTTTTGAACTTCCAGGTCTTTTATTTTCTGTGTTCCATTTGTTCAATTTTCTGGTCTGAATTTTATCTCTTTCTAAACTTTTTGTTTCTTTAATGCTTGCTATTAGTAAAAAGTGGTCTGTATCCACGTTAGCTCCTGTATATGATCTTACATCTTGTACGTTTTTGAGTCTATCTTTCCTTATTAGTATGTGGTCAATTTGGCTTTCTGATATTTGGTTCGGGTGGTTCCAGGCCTTTCTGGGTGTGGAAATTTTGTACTAACAACATAAAGGTTCATTGCTGCTGCTAAGTTACATATTCTGTTTCCATTGTCATTGGATTCGTTATGTATTGTATTCTTTCCTGCAAGGTACTATTGTTATATGGTCTTATTTTCCTATTGGGTGTTTATGTCCCCATGATTATCAACATATCATGTTTTGGTATTTTTTCACATTCGTTTTGTAGATCTTCATAGAATTTCTCTTTATCTTCATGCTCCGTTGTTTCTGTTGGTGCATATGCACAGAAGTAAGTAGTATTAGCTAATTTTCCCTTCATTCTAAGTTTTGATATTCTGTCATTTATCGCCTCAAATTTCGTTATGTTGCTCTTTTGCTTTTGAGCTACAATTAAGCCTGTACCATTTCTCCCTTGTTTCTTTCCCCCATTCCAGTAATGGTGTAGTTCTTTTTGTTGATTTTGCCTTTATCAGCCCACCTCAGTTCTTGTAATGCGATAATATCAATCCTATAATTTTCCATTATTTCTATAATCTCGATCGTTTTTCCAGCCTGCAGTAATGTCCAAATATTCCAAGTTGCTATTCTAATTTTTGTTCCTTTTTTAAAATTTGTATTGCTATTTATTTTTGATTTCTTTATTTCCAATTCATTCACCTTAATCGTATCCATTTTCGGTCCGGTCGTCATTATTTTTCTAGATTCTAGTTTTTTGGAGTTGTGCTCGTCTTAGTTATTTTGAGCATTCTTCCTCATAGCTCCTCACTGCCATCGGTTTCTGGTGTTCTCTGCCTCAAGGTTCTTACTTTTACAATAAAGGAAGTATTGGATTCACCCCAAAAATTTGAAATTGAGTTTTCAACAGATCTTCACGTTTTAGAGTCTCCTAAACCCAAAAAACATTTTTTTTTCATTGGTCTGTCTGTGAACAGAATATCTCAAAAACGGAAAGAGGTATGGCGTTAAAACTTCATATATAAGTTTTGTGTACTATGTAGATGCGACAGCAAGCTTTTTAAGAAAATCGCATAACCGGAAGTAGGTGTTGATTCTTGTGATTTTCAGTTTTTTTGATTTTTTTAAAAACGGCTCTAACGATTTTTTTCCAGCTTTACATTTTTATTAAATTTTTAATTTGTATTGTATTGATGTGAGATAGGTGATTTTCCAGTTGAATACCTTTAAAATGGGTTTCTTTTGTTTTTTTTTTCTATTTTTTTTATTAACTCCTAGTTTAAATAGAACGCTGGGTATATTATTACATTTTTGAATTCAGCTTAAAATTCTAGAGAAAATTTGTCTCTTGAACTAACGCTCTATTTTGTACCGTTTTGAAGAATTTGTAATTTATAAAAATTTTTGACAAATGCTTTTTGTCCGTTAATTATCAAATTGTTACTTATATTTTAATATGGCGTGGTGGCCTTTTTTGTATTGTTTCATAAATACAATTAATTCTTTCCGTTGTTCAATTATTTTCTTTGAGAAGTCTTTCTCGAAGTTACTGATGTTATAAATTGAAAATTGCTGTGCTAATATTGGACAAAAAATGTTGCAAAGCATATTTGAAAATAAAAAAGACGTGTAAGAATCTGTTTGCACTTTCAACATTTACTAGATTAGTGCTTCTAAGTTGTAATAATTACTTCCTTTTATGATAAAGGAAGTACAGGTTACAGAATCTAGATTGAGACGTGGTGAACTAATGTTAGAATCTAGTAATTTTCAAGTTTCGTATTGGTAACATTTTTATATCTATCATATTGACATTAAATTGTTAACCTTATTTAAGCTAAATGACACAATAAATCAGAGGCGTATGTATATGCACCATTGCGGTATGGTATATTATCAGTTCTTGAATGTTAAAAGGATTGCGGAAATAATGGTGTTAAGTTGAACAACCAGGCTCTGCTAAACCGTCTATCCCAGCAACAGCAATTTTCACGCTTTAAAACACAAAGAATCTGTCACATGACGTTAGTCACTGCGTAAACGAAATCCCTCTACCCACCGTTACTGATTACTTGTCATTTAAAATGTAACCAAATTTTGTATTCACCCCAAAAATTCGAAATTTAGTTTTCAACAGATCTTCATGTTTTGGAGTCCCCTGAACTCAAAAAACAGGTTTTAGTTCATTATTCTGTCTGTGAACAGAATATCTCAAAAACTGAAAGAGGTATGGCGTTGAAACTTCATATACAGTGTGTCCCCGGATTGAGTTCACTATAGGTATAATTGACAAAAAATTTTACAATTTTATTTTAATGTTTTGGGGTTCCGCCCTGCTTCGTCTGAAGAGAATTTTAAGAATATTTACAGTTTTTGAAAAACAAGTCGGCCTTGACAGTGAAGCAAAAACTATTTTCTTTTCAGGTAAACTACCATTTCTGTTCATGATACGGCAAAATTTTACCAAGAAAAGTTGTTCAGAATGATAAGTTATGGCCCTATACAAAATTTCAGGAAGATCTACCTACTTAAATTAAACCTTTATATTGTACCTATTTATTAAAAATTACGGTTTGATTTAAGTAGGTAGAACTTCCTGAAATTTTGTATGGGGCCATAATTTCCCATTCTGAATAACTCTTCTTAGTAAAATTTTGCCGTATAAACAAAAAGGATAGTTTACCTGAAAAGAAAATACAATAGTGTGTACCAGGATTGATGTTACAAGAGGTAAGATGGACTAAAAATTTTTTAATTTTATTTTAAGGTTCTGGGATTTGGTCCTGCTTGGTTTGAAAAGAATTTTAAGAATATTTTCAGTTTTTGAAAAACAAGTAGGCCTTGGCAGGGAAGCAAAAACTATTTTATTTTCAGGTAAACTACCCTTTTTGTTCATGATACAGCAAAATTTTATTATGAAAAGTTGTTTAGAATGATAAATTACGGCCCTATACAAAATTTCAGAAAGATCTGTTGACTTATAAAACACCGTTATTTTTTAGATAATTGTATTTAATTTTCAGGTAAACTACTTTTTTTGTTCATGATACAGAAAAATTGTATTAAGAAAGGTTGTTCAGAATGAGAAGTTGTGGCCCTATACAAAATTTCAGAAAGATCTGTCGACTTAGATGAAACCGTCATTTTTAATCAATGCAATTTGTTTAATCTAAAAAATAACGGTTTAATCTAAGTCGACAGATCTTTTTGAAATTTGGTGCAGGGTCATAATTTTTGATTCTGAACAACTTTTCTTAATTACATTTTGCCGTATCATGAACAAAAAGGATAGTTTACCTGAAAATTACATACAATATCTAAAATTATAACGGTTTTTTCTAAGTCGACAGATCTTTCTGAAATTTTGTATAGGGCCGGCCATAAACTATCATTCTAAACAAGTTTTCTTAACAAAATTTTGCCGTATCATGAACAAAAAGGGTAGTTTACCTAAATAGAAAATAGTTTTTTCGCATTTTTCATGGCCGACTTAATTTCTAAAAATTAAAACTCTGCTTAAAATTGTTTTCAGACCAAGCAGGGCGGGATCCCAAAACATTAAAATAAAATTGTAAAATTTTTTGTCGATTATACCTATAGTGAACTCAATCCGGGGACACACTGTATAAGTTTTGTGTACTATCTAGGTGCGACAGCAAGATTTTCAAGAACATCGCATAACCGGAAGTATGGTGTTTATGCTTGATTTTTCAGATTTTTTCAAAAACGGCTAACGATTTTTTCAAATTTTACATTTTTAATGTGTATTGATGTGAGATAGTTAATTTTCAAGTTGAATACCTCTAAAATGGGTTTATTTTGTTTTTTTTTCTATTTTTTTTTATTAACTCCTATTTTAAATAGAACACCCGGTATATTATTACATTTTTGAATTCAGTTTAAAATTTTAGAGAAAATTTGTCATTCAACTAACGCTCTACTTTGTACGGTTTCTGTGGAATTTCTAATTTTTGACAAATGCTTAAAAATTCAAAATAAAATTTTTGGCTAATTATAAGATTACTATAAAAGGAAGTTGTGTGCGTGTATCGCACCAGATTTTTGTTTGTTGAAAATGTTCTAATTTATTAGTAGGCAACCAACAATACTTTTATTAAGTACTAAGGTAAAAGCCAGGTTCAGTGAAGCCGTAAATAGTTGTTAAAAACACGTTCACATATCTTGCAGAGCCAATTTGATGGAACCAGCATTTATAATCACCTGGTAGTTGACTATACATTATTCAGTATTTAGTCATGGTAAGAATTTGAGATTATATGTAGGTACTTTATGCCATGTAATACACTTTTACTCATTAATTGGTAAATACAGTTGCCGCCATTTGCTGTTCACATCTACACATGGGAAACGGAGATTGAATAATATTTAAATGTATGATCCCAGATACTTTTTATAAATGTTTGTCTAGGTTCTCTTTGCAAAATTTTAAAGGATACGAATTTGACACTACAAATAAGGGATAAATTTATATTAAAGTTTTACTACATTTTACTTGGGAGACGTGGGAGGCTTGCTTCAGCTTATACAGGGGGCGGTTCACTGAACTCTTTCTTTATACCTAAATACCTGAAAAAAGGATAAGGAAAAAATTCTGCTTGAAAGCGTTGTCGGAATAGTAGTTTTCTCTTATTTTTATGGCCATTTACTCAAATTCCCATTGATGGTTTCCAAAATGATTTTCACGTATTCTCGAGTTTTTGGAATTATAATGCACTATGTCAATACTCCAACCAAATTTGTTTTGCTTTGGATCTTGCTTACAAGAGGTAAACCGTTGGTCGAAATTAGCTGGAAGTGTTCAATAGTTTTTTATGTAAATCATAAAGAAATATATATTATTTACTAGAAAAAAAAAAATATTACCAATATACAGAAACGGTATAACAATAATAATCGCCCTGTGACGAGAATCATATGAAAGATTTAAACAGCATACCTAGTCCTTTCACAGCCAATATTTAGCTAAAGTGTCATTCCTTAAACATTGGTACGGCTGACGAACAAATCTGCTGCCTATATAATGAGGCAGCAGAAATGGCAGAACACGTTATATGTCAATGTCGACACCATATTTTTGGAAAGTCAAAAATGACACCTATCGCAATAAGGGAACTCAAAACCAGAGACACCTTAAGCTTGATGATAGTCTACAACTGTTCTCCGAATGAAACAAGGGCCTAAAGTTACCAAAGATTGATCAAGGGTCGAGGTGACGAAAGCCACATTAAGGTCAAAGTTTTCTAAATCAGTAATACAATAATAGATACGGTTTGCACTTGCTCAAACCTCCCTACTATTTATAACAAAAATAGGCATAATCATATCAACACATTTCTTCAGTAAAATTCTTTATTTAAATTATAAATAAAAAAATATTAATCTTATTTATCAGAACAAAAAACAAATATATTATAGAAACGTTAGGCAATAATAATGATCACCCTGTGATGAGAATGATATAAAAGTTATAATTCAGATCTTTACATTCGTAGCTTACATGGTCTTTTTTCGTAAAGAACCAATACAACATAATAGTTAACTAAATACTATAATAGTATCACATACTACATTTTGAAATATGCTATATTAGTATAAAACATAAAAAATATATTCATACAAAAAACAAACAAAACCTTAAGATAAACACTTAAAAGTAATAATTAAACCTCACACAATATCAACAATATGATTAAATTCTCTCTACATTTAATTGGTGACTGACACTCTTTCACAGTAATAAAAAAAAACAATTAAAATACAGAAACTACCAACAGAACAGTTGATTATTGACAAGAACAAAACCTGTGTTGAAATTGAACCACAACTAGAAAAATAACATGTTTGAATGTTGAAGAGATAATACTTTAGCCGTTCATTAAAATATAACAAAAATTCGACCCTGTTTTAGACAAATAATGGGGAAATCATGAAAAACTTAATTAACACACCGTTCCATGGAAGTCCTTCGGACTATATTTCCGGGCAAAGTGATATCTAATCAGGCGGACATTAATTAGCTGTCCAGACGTCGAGGCTTAACAGGATTTACAGTGAAATACCAAGGAATTTAAACTGATTAAAACAAAGTATCTGTTTGATTTGAGATAAGCCTATAGAAAGAAATCCATGGGTTTTAAATCTGAAGTTATGGGCAGAAAATTAATGTCTCCCAGTTTAGAGATGACTTTTCCTGAGCATATGGTCCAAACGACTTCCATGGAAAGTTTTGCTATTACACATATGGCACGTTGTACACCATTGAACAGATTTTTTGTGAGCAAATTTCCAAGACGTCGTCTTTAACAACAAGGTGTGTTGGCAAACCTACTTCCACTACTTGTCAAGATATTCAACAAACAAATGAGGGAAACATTCCCGGGCACCCTGTATTTTGATTAAAACAATACAATCAATATTATAATCTATTTCTTCTTTGCTAATAGCTTGGAAGACATCATCATAAAGTCAAATGCATTAGTGATTTTATTATTATTCTGGGGTTTCAAATGTACTGCACGCACACTTGCATTAATCACTGTGTCCTTAGGAGCACCCTTTCCAGCCACTAGCTTTCCTGTAGTATTATTTATAATCGGATTAGACTCAGAATCATTAAGCAAGTTTTGTTCTTTCTTGATTTTTTGCTTACCATTTGTCATTACATCAGTATCAACACGAGATTTTTCAGTTTTTCGTTTTTTAGTCATTACAACTGGAAGCTTGAAATTTTCCTTAACCTCAGTTGCATCAAACGGGTTTTTAAATATATCATTTCGAACACGAATATATGGGTTTATCTCATTTTTAATCTCATCATTAGTTTTAGTGTTTTCAACATTGTTTTCATCATTAGTTTTAGTGTTTTCAACATTTCTTTTATTTTCTTTATCAATCTGGTATTTTATATGATGTTTTAGGCTTTGAAGGATATTTGTCATACGCCCATGGTATTCATTGGCTTCAATGCGTTTGGCTGATCTTTCTAACATTATGATTATGGTTTCCAACTGTTTGCGATCTATCACTGTTACATAAAAGGCAGTCGTTAAAAAGTTATAAATTGTTTTTAAAAACTTACCATCACCACAGCGAACTATAGTCACAACATTTGACAGCAAGGTCAGAAGTAGATCCAGACTGCTCTTATAACAGTCAAGGTAGTGATCATAAATCTTACTGTTTTTTATCATACAAGTTAAGGTGTCAGCGAGCGCTACTACCATCACTAAATACATTTTGGAATTGCGGTTGTTCTTCTTCACCGCCATCTGCAAAAATAAATTCCTTGTTATTAAAAATGATATGTACTGCCTACAGCAATGGTATCGTTAAATAAGGAACTATATATAATAAGTGATGTTATCAGTCCAATTTCTATTAAGAGGAACTGAATTGAAAAAATGGATCACTCCGGCTTGAACCACCCATTTCTTCTCATCAACAAGGTTTTTATTTTTAGATTTTTTTGAAATTTTGTTTCAAAATTTCGTGGGTCATGGGTAGTGGAAATAGCATGGTTTGGCATTTCTTGCAATTTTTTTAAATTTAAGGCAACTGCTCTATCAGAAATATTTTCTTAATATACTGGATTGTTTGAGCTAGTTTTAGTTTTCTCTTTATAAATGGATTTAAATTAACTTAACTAAATAAATGAACTTTATTAGCGTAAGCACAAACTTAATTTTAATTAAATAGTAAATAAGATATTTCTATACGTAATCGAATTCCAGAATAATTAACATTTATAAGTTACCATTGGAAAATAACATAAAATATCGACAATTTAAGTAACATTTTCTTTTACAAATTTTCCACAAACCATTCTAAATTGTGATACATTTTCAATAGCTTTTATATTTGGTGGTAGGCTGTTATATAATGTAAATCCTTTTCTTATATAAGATTTATAGAAGCTGTTATTTTTAAAAGTTTCTATATATAAATTATTACAGTTTCTGGTAAAATGGTCACGTATGTCGCTGACATATTTAATATTAGTTTGTAAGTAATTTGGCAATTTGCCGCTTAAAACCTTATGTATGAAAACAAGAGTATTACAAGTTATTCTTTGTTTAACACTCATTAATTCTAAAGTGTTTAATATATCTCGAATACGAGTGTGCCAATTGGATTTTAAAATTGCCCTCATTGCTCGATTTTGTATTTTTTGCAGTTTTTGTATATTACAATCATATAAAGTGAAATGTGGTGCAATAATGGATTTGTAAATTTTCAGTTTGCTAAAGCTAGTTAAATACTTTGTTGTTCGTTTATATAATTTACCTATTTTGCATTTTTTTTCAGTAAGTAATTTACCTGACTCTTAAAACAAATCCGAGACAATTAAATTCTTTAACTTGTCCAATGTTTTGCGAATCTACATTTACTTTGGGGATCACCTTATTACCTCTGTTTTATCGATGTTTAGTTTTAATTTACATGCACATAATAATATTTTTTAAATCTTCATTTAATAAGTTTATCATATCATCCAAGTTTTTTCTACTAATATATACTGCTCAAAATGAATTAGGGATCAGTTTATAAATCACCGCTATCCTTTAGTTTTTATATTTTTGGTCACTGCAGTTGCAGTTACTGCTGACTTTTGACTTTCTACTGTTTATTTCGTTCACATAATCTTTGCAAGATCTGTCACTGAGACGTGAAATTGTGTTTCCTGGGCAACATTAATTTTGCAGTAATAACACTTGCGCGATATTTTGATTAAGACTTTAGAGTTGGTTTGAGATTCCTTAATTTTTTTGACATGCATCGTCAGGAGAGAGCCTTTAGAAGACACTTGACTACAGTTGAATCGTCTACTGTGATTGTAAGAATAAGAAGCGGATTTACTAAACGCCAAGTTGCTGAAGAGCTAAATGTGAGTCAATCTGTGGTTTCCAGAACTTGGACGCGCTTTCTTCAGACTGGAGATGTTAAAAGAAGGCCTTATGGACCCCGTGCACGCAAAATCAATGACAGGGAGGTCAGGATTTCGGTTCCCAATGCAATTCGAAATCCACGTCTGACTGCTAGAGACCACTCAGACTTACTGTTTAGGCAGATTCGGCGTAGAGTGTCTACTCAAACGATCAGAAATCCCTTGAGGGAAAATGGAATAAGTTCCAGGAAGACTACCCAAGTACCTCGTCTTAATCGTGAACATCGTAGATACCGGAATAATTTCGCAAGAGAGCATGAAAATTGGGGCGCCGAAGAATGGGCAAATGTTTTATTCTCAGACGAGTCACGGTATCGTTTGAGTAACTGTGATGGTCGTGTAAGAGTCTACAGAAGACAAGGTGAGAGATTCGCAGACAATATGGTGCAAGAAAGCCTGCATTTTGGAGGAGGCTCTATTATGGTATGGGGTGGAATATCTTTGAACGGCCGCACTGAGATTGTCATTGTAGAAGGGGGCTCTCTAACAGCTCAATGCTATATCGATGACATTCTGCAACCTCACGTTCGACCGTATGCTCAAAATCATGGTCAAGGGTTCATTTATCAACAGGATAACGCCCGCCCTCATTCTACAAGAATTGTTCAAGAGTACCTGAATGCCCATAATATTCACACTATGGACTGGCCGGCTTACTGTCCTGACCTGAACCCCATAAAGCATGCTTGGGACGAACTAGAACGACGGATTCGAGCAGGAGAACCTCCTCAAAACTTAAATGATCTCAGAAATCATCTTGTGCAGGAATGGGAGCAAATACCACAAGAACGATTTCAAAATCTCATCAACAGGATGGGTAACAGGGGTCAAAGTGTCTTACTTGCGAGGGGAGGTCATACCCGTTACTAGATTTAATGCCAGAAAGAATTCTGGGCCGTTTTCTTTATTTGTTGCGGTCTTTAATTTTGTACGTTTTTTGTTAATGTTAACTTAAGAACCTTGTTACTTGTTTTTGAATTAATTTTCCATATTTAAGAAATACTGTGTTAGTCCATAGATAATCACTAAAAGTTTCATTCAAATCTGTGCATCCTGTATAAAGTAATAGAAAATACAAAACTGATCCCTAATTCATTTTGAGCAGTATATAACAG